>VZRU01005400.1:99884-167181 GCA_013398155.1 Pedionomus torquatus | reverse complement strand
CGCCTGTGCCCCCGCATCGTGTCCTCGGTCCCCGCATCAGCGTCCGGCCCGTCCTGCCGCGGTGGTCCACACAGCAGCACCTTACCTGGTGGCTCTTGGAGCGCAGGGGCCTCTGGTGCGATGGCTCATCTAAAAGACAATCCACTAAACCAGCCGTGAGTCAAGCCACTGCTGTCAGTAAGTCAAGTGATTGCGCTCCGGCATTATTCTCAGATAAACAGTTTTTAGCTTTCATTCAATAAGTAAAACTTATTAGACAATCTCAAGCATCCCCGCGACCATTGGGTATGGTAGAGGAGTCTTTTGCGTAGACTCACCATTGAAAAGGTCACCACCACCAGACCTGATACGACATGGGAATGGTACGATTCCAGTTGTTCAGCAGCAGTTTGATCCTGCTGATGAACATGTCTGCTGTGCTCCACTTCTGGCCTGGAAAAGTATGCCTGTATTCGTACAGTGGTGTTCCCAGGTCAAGAGGCTAAGCAGTGCCACTCGGCAAGGAACAAGCTCATCATTCCTCTCCTACCCCACCAGCCAGGACACAGGACATCTAATCTGGGGCATATCTTGCTCATTAATGTCTCCTGAACAAGACCTGATTCGTGACCTCCACAATCTGAGTCCTCCAAAGATCATGTAGTTCTTGTCAGACTCAACTCCTATTATCTCAGATGTTTGTTTCAATTGCGGCTTATATACTAAGTTAATTAAGCCACCTTTTCACGTCCTCTTGTATTTATACACCCATCTCTGCTTGGATCGAGGTGAATCTCATACTTTACGAACTGCCCTTGCAATTTTGTACAATTCAGCCTGAGAGTTCATGGAGCATTGCACCTATTGGGGGGGAAAAAAAAAAAAAAGGAGGGGGAAAGATAGTGTAAAATCATTTTTTACCTTAGTAGGCAATTATGACATGTAAGAAATAAAGATCGGAAAGTTTGATAGTAGATGTGTGTATCTCATGTAGTGCCACTATGTTTTCCGTTATGATATTTGCACAAATGTGAAAGTTTGAGGTAGTGGTACCACAGGTTGCTTCAGCTGCCCTCACTGCAGTTCCATTAGCACCAGCCACAGTGAACGGGAACTTGAGGGGAAGGTAGACTTTCTACCTTATAGATTAAGTGTTGATTCACTGCCAAATGTGAAATTGCAAGAATATATTGAGTGCCAACACTATGTGAACATATATTCCAAGAAGTATCATGGCCTCGAAATTGACCCCTATCTATCACTGTGTAGTAAGTTACAACTACCTAACTGTTAATTGTAAAAGGAGACATATTTATTACATCCTTTTGGGCAATTCATAGGTGAGCGTATGCTGAAGTGTTCTTCTTCAGTGCTCAGAGCACAATGCTTTTGATGTGCCAAATTCGTTTCCAGTTTGAGCACTACAGAAGTGCTCCTAGTAAAAGTCAGCTTCAGTTATTACTAGAACTTATTTCTGCTTTCTAGCTAGACCGTACCTAATAAGATTATATTTGGAATCATCTATTTACATATCTGTATCAGCTATTGATAGCTGAATTGCTCCAAATAAAAGGCAAAACTTAACTTGGAAAAGTTCTTACAGAAAACCAATAGTAACATAACATTTACTTTCAGGCTATATTCCACTTAAGAATTGGATTTATTGTAGCACAAAATAAAATATATAACAATATCTAGTGACAAAATTATTGTGTTAGATTTTTTTAAACTAATCTTAAAAAAAAAAAAAAAAGAAGCGGTAATCAGTCTGAGCACAAAGACTTGCTCAGTTTGAGACCAACATAAAAAAACCCACAGACCAAAGAGCAAGTGACTTCAAGCCTAAATTGTAGTTTAAAAACAGTTTGCTGGGGTTCCAAGGGCTTCAGTCTCAATTCCAGCAAGTTATAAGCTCTGTTAGCTTTCTGATGATAATGTCTGTTTTACTTTCTCTCTCACACACTTTGCTCAAGGTGCATGCAGTCTTTTCAAGTGACTAAATTTAGAAACCACTAAGCATCATTAGCTAGAGCTCCAAGAAAACAGGGTCCTGTTTGTAGGGTATTAAGGTGAATCAAGTGATAGCTGGACTATCTAAGAACAGAATATTGATCTCCCTGGAGAAAAAGAAGCAACTTTCTGCATGAGCATTTCTGGAAGTCTGGGTCTGTGTGCCAGGTCTAGGATACCATGACCTCAGTTTTTGATATCTCACAAAGAAAGTAGGTATGACACCTTGTCTACTTCATTCTTTTAATTTTTATGAAGTATTTGCACTAACAAGATAGGGTGAAATGGTATGCCTTGTTGCTCAAAAAGGAGTCTCGTCTCAAGGATATCATTGATGCTTTCTTCAGTCGGTCCCTTGACATTAGTTGATCTGTAGTGATAATTCTTGCAGTAGGAGGAAGAGGTAAAATTAGACAAAGGGGTGATATATGAAAAAAAAGTTCGATTGCAGCTAGAGACTGGAGGGAGTTGAGCTTCATTCCAATGATAAAAAATCAGTTGATGATTTCCCTTCTAGCAGCTCTTAGCTGTGTTCAGGTAATACAGTTATAGAGATTTTCTTTGTTGTTTTGGGCAGCAGATAGTGCAGATGCAAAGCTTGCTTCACGGGCACATGAAGTTACATCCATTTTAGTCTGAATTTTTATGACAGTTTGAGCTACATCCCCTACATGGCTTTTCACTGGAGACCATTCAAGCAGAGCACTGTGTTTTCTTGGTAAGTGTAACGCGACCCATGCATTATTTCAGTTTTGATCCAATTTGGTGATTTACGTTGTTGGGCAGTGCTGTCTTGTAATAACGGTCAGGGTTGAAAAGCCTGATTGGCCACAAGTTGGACCAGTTGACCTCAGGTTCTGTAATTCAGGGCAGTACCTCATATACCCTCTCTCCAGTATGCTACCATGTAGAATAATTTTCCACTTCCAACAAAGGTAGAAAAATTGTGCTAAGTATAACTATGAGTGCCAAGGCATGAGTCACTACAATTACCTTCATAAGAACAATGAAATTGACTGTTGGACTGTTTTCTTTCCTGTTGTGTCTAAAGAACTTTTTGTTTTTAATAGGAAAACATATTTGATCGATCCAGGATGGCCCCAAAGACTCCCATTAAGAATGAACCAGTTGATTTATCAAAGCAAAAAGGCTGCACCCCAGAAAGAAATCCAATTACACCTGTTAAGCTCACTGACAGACCTCAGCCTGATCCCTGGACACCCACTGCTAACCTGAAGATTCTCGTTAGTGCTGCTAGCCCTGACATGAGGGACAGAGAAAAGAAGAAAGAGCTCTTCAGACCCATAGAAAACAGTGAGCAGAGTGACACACCTGATTCATTACAGGTGAGACTCAGAACACAATTACCTTGTGTTCTATTAGGACTCAGACCTTCCTTAAGTTGTTCCTCTGTTTTCTTCCAAATGGTTCTTTGCTCCCTATGGAAAACTGCAGAATTGTAAAACATTCACAAGGACAGTTGCCTACACAGCACCAGCTGAGCAGTAGGACTTTCAAAGATTAAGAGTAACTCTCTTGCTCATAACTGACCTGAGACCTCTCAAGAGCCTGAATATTACTCCAAAGGATAGTGAAGGAAGTAGAGCTCAAGTGCGTCATTTTCCCCAGTTAAAGTACTTCTGACACCATTTTCTGAACCGCATTAGAAAGAAACTTATCAGATCATTCTTAAACAGATGGGCAGCATTTTCAAAGCTATTTGATAGCTATTTTGATAGCTGTTTGATAGATTTGAAATCTTATACTTTCTCCACAACAGCCCCATGGAGCAGTCATGTTGAAACCTTTCTCCTCCTTTCCACTTGAGCCCCCAAACCAGTAGTCAGACAGCATGATTGAGCGTTAAGAAGATTTTTACTTGCCAAGACTCAGGTAAACTGGAAGCTGAGCCCTGTCCTCGCTTTAGGGAATCTGGCCATGGAGACAATGACATCAGGTTGTAATAACCATCATTACAGTTTCCTTCATCCAGGCCCCCTGGGTTTTTTTGTTGGTGTGCTTTGTTTGCTTTTTTTTATTTTTCATTCCAACCACTGCTTTCCCTGTGCTGGATTATTTCTTGTAAAATATCTTTCCTTAGTGACTGCAGTGAGAGACAGATAGTTCTGGGGCCCTCCTACTGAGAAGCATCGTTTAATAGGTACAGATCACTCTACAACTGTAGATATTACAGCATCTGCAGTGATGGCAGTCTGGAGAATTCACCAGTTTAGATACTCATAAAGGAGAACACAGTTTTCTAAACTTAATTCGTAACATAGCTTTCAGTAAGTAAAAACCAGTCAATGTTAAAGGTTAGTTCATTACCACTCCAAGCCTGCTAAAATCTAGCATTTTTGAGGTGGCTACTATAAACAGTTCAAATATTTTCTAGTTAATGAAACTTACACTTAATAATTTTCTCCACACACAAAGTTGAATTAAAAAGATATAAGTGTGTTACTGAAAGTATACCAGATAAAACTCAAATAATTCAGTCAGAGCAAGAACAGCCTGCCACAATATCACATAATCACAGCCAACACAGGACAGTTATGATCTCGAAAGTAAGGAAACATGGGTTTCAACAGCTGCCACCACTCTTAACTTTTCTTTGCCAGAGGGTGAGATTATTTTGGCTTTCATTTTTTTTGACACAGAAGCAAAACCAGAGTTCCCAGTGAAGAAAAATCCTCTATCATTCTCATTTTGTAATTAACATACCTCTTCATACATTTTTCCCATCACAGTTTGTTGTTTTCTTTTGTTTTTTTCCACTGCAGGGATAGGAAGACCATATTCAGGCCATCCTAGAGTTAACAGCGTGACCAAGTTTAAGGTTCTGAGGCTGGATGATGCCTTTTATAGTCTCTTAGCATCATGCCCTGCCCCCATTTATTTAAAGTTGCAGAGGCACTGTAAAGGGCAGTGAAATCTCTTGAAAGAGGTTATGCAGGAACTCTGATGGCTTGTACATCTTCTGGTTTATTAGATCCAGAGGCGTTGGAAGGAATATTCCTTCTCCTCTCAAATAGGAACATTCCTTTCAAGTAAGATCTTACTATGCACTCCTCTTGTGTGTTTGGTCTTATTGTTTTGTTTCCTTATGTGTAGCCATTATTTTATAATCTCACAGATAAGAGTTTTTCTACAGAAACCTTGTGTGATGAATTAAAAAGAATTTGCAAGCAGGAATGTGTCACCTCTGTGACAAGCTCTGTGCTTGCAAGGGCCCGTGGTTTTTTCCTTATTAGAAAGTCCAAGCTTAAATATTGCTAGCATTTGAAATGTGCCTTGCTTGTCTATGCCTTGCTTCTAAAGCTCTGCACTAAAGGGTTAACATTTATTTTTTAACAGTATGATATTGTAGACGACAGCACGGTTGATGAATTTGAAAAGCAGAGGCCCAGCAGAAAACAGAAAAGCTTAGGACTCTTGTGCCAAAAGTTTCTAGCTCGCTACCCAAGTTATCCATTGTCAACAGAAAAAACTACTATTTCTTTGGATGAAGTGGCTTCAATTCTTGGTATGTATGCCTGCAAAAATGGGGTAACTGATCACCTGGGGTGACTCAACAGGAGGAACTTCAAAATATCAACCTTCTTACAGAGTACATTCAAGGTCTGCCTTTCTCTGGGTCTGGATGCTCTTCTAATCTTACTAATCAAGAGTTGGAAATGCCTAATATTCCTAAGTGTCTTTACTGCTTGAAAATGCTGCCATTTTGAAATCTGTTTTCTGGCAATACTTTTTGCTAGACAGATCTCCAGCTTTTTACCAACTCTGTTGCTTTCTTAAATTTTCAATTGGCTGAACACTGAAGGAGTTAGGAGTTGCAAACTCTCTGAAGGAGGACTTATAATCAACAAATTTTGTCAAAATGGAGCATTTGGGGAAACAGTTGCAAACTAGTAAGTGTAAGGAAGTCAATTGAGTTTATTGCCTGACTTTAGTAATGTGCCTGGCATTGTATCTTCCAAGATCTTGTGGTTCATCAAGGTTATTCTAGCTTTAAATATTGTCTTGTGAGGAGAGATGTTATGATTTGAGAAAACCCGTAACAATTTGTTGTTGTGCAGACAATTATTCCATCACCCAATGACCCTTCCCCACCCAGGAAAGGGGAATCGGGGAATGCAAAGAAACACAAGAGTTGATTTAATAGAATAAGATTAAATAATTACCGATAATACTAAAGAACCAGTATTAATCCTGACACTGGTATAAGATTTACAAGAATTATACTCAGCCAATTGTATCAGGAGGAAGCTGTGCACTCCCAGCAGGGGACAGCAAATGTCGGGCACTGCGAGTGCAATGGTTTTGGGAGGAAAGGAAGGCCTCAGGGGTCCGGCACTGGGGCAAGGAGTTGTCTGGATCGCTGCTATCAAGGAAGAGCCAGCTATGCAGCAAACTTTTCTAATTATTATTGAATGTGACGTTCATGGTATAAAATAATCCTGTTGGACAGATTGGGTCAAATGCCCAGGCCTTGCTCCTCCCCATCCCTGAACCTGGCAAGGCTCGAAAACATGGAGTCCTTGAATCTCACAAAGCCTGGCTGGCCATAAAGTAAATATTTTCATGAATTCAGATACTAGAATCTTCTGAAAGTGCCATTTTCCCAGCATCAGAAGAAAAGTTAGTCCTGGGCCTCTCAACCCAGCACAAGAGGAGAACTGCAAGAGCAGAATGAGAAAGTGTGTTGTATTGAGATGGCAAGAAGGTACCAAGTAGCCCGTTTGCTGGGTCTGCTGTTAGGTTTGGTGTTAGGTAAAAGATTAATGACATATTTGAGAGAAGTAATAAAACTTGGGAGAGAATACTCAGCCAGGTCCAATAGCAAAAAGATCCATGTCCTTGGTAAGGTGTCTGTTAGCTAGCAAGGACTTTACATAATTGGACTTTAAATAAACATTTTATCTACATTTAGAACTCGGGTATTTAACAGAAAAGAGGTATCAAAAATGAAATGTGTCTGTTTTGGGAAGAAATTATGTCCTCTGTGACTGCTGAGAAAATCCTTGAAATACTTACCTATTTGCCTTGATAATGGGAAGTGGAAATAGAGAATTCAAATGAAGTAGATAGTTAAACAAATTACTTTTAAAATAAATTATTCTTTTAGATTTTGCAGTTGCTCCTTTCTGTGTTTGCATGAGATGCTTGTTCTCCAACCTTGTTCAGCTGAACACAAGTAGTGGTGTTACTGAGCTTTCCTAAGTACTAGAAACTGTGTTTTAAAACTTTGCATTGGGATCCCAGAAGGGGGTGTGCTTGTTCTTCTCCCTTTGATTTCCACTTCCTTGCTTTGCCTTGACTGTACCCACTTGCTTCAGGGACCACAAAATTATTAATTGCTGATGTTGCTGCTCTCTGTGTAACAAATGATGGTTGTAAGACAGCTTTTGCTACAAATGTATATTGTTTTGTTCACTGAAGACCTATGGCAAGACCGTAAAGGGGGCTATGCTGTTGGCACCTGTCAGACACCAGGATATGTGTAGCACTCTTGTTTTTCCAGAGTATGTTTCACTCCAAGATCTCCACACACTTGGAAATACTCATGAATTTTTTATCTTAATGTCTGTTTGAGGCTGGTAAGTATTATCTATATTCTCCAGATGGGTAAACAGATGCATCAAGGCCGTGCCTTCCAGGGGGAAGCCTTTCAAAACCTTTCCCCTTGGATAGCACTTGTTCTACTCAGCTTATGTTAACCATTGTGGGATTTCTTGTGCAGATGATGCCGCGAGCTATATGCCGGTGCACTGTGTTATATATAATGGCCATGCCTCAAGCAGTGCTGGACTCAAGTACTCAGGGCAGTGAGCAAGACCGCTAGCCTGTTCATATTCAGTCCCCTCAGTCAAGCTGAAACCAAGTTGGACATATTTCATAGATGTTCCATTGGTACAGACCCAGCCAGCATCAAGGATTTCTTTCTGCTGCATCTGGGAGCAGTAGGTCTCATTCTCCATCACTTTGCACCTTGTGAAGCCTTTGATACTCCTTTGCTTGGTATGTGCTTAGCAAGCAATGATGCCATTGGAAATAAGAGTGGAGGACCCCACTTGAACTGTTGCCAGTAGGAGTGGGCTGTTATATTTGCCCCGTGTCAGCGCCAGGCTCAGACCCTTTCCTGCCGTCTCTGGCACTCAGGTATGTGTCTGAGCTCCAAAGCTATCTGACAAGTGCTAAAGTGCTCTGAAAACCTCAGGGCAGAATGGATAGGTCTGAGTGAGTGGGGGCTGGGCAAACTGCAATCAGTTCTTCTAAACACGGTGTAGATTCTTTGAGCTGAAGCAGTGGCTGGGCTGGCAGTTAACAAAATAGACAATGAACATCATACTGTGGGGCTGGCCATACATAAGTGAATTCTTGAGTGTGCAAATTTGGATGGATCTAATGTAATGTGTCCAGGTCAACAGAGAAAAGCTTACTGTGAACACTCAAAGAACAGCCTGTTCTCTGTTTTGCTTCTGCTGAAGAGAACGTTAAAACTAGATTAGCATCTATGCCTTTTTTTCTTTTTTATTTCCTACCCCCTTGAAACAGGAGTTGAGCGGAGACGAATTTATGATATAGTGAATGTCCTGGAGTCACTGCACTTGGTTAGCCGTGTGGCCAAGAACCAGTACTGTTGGCATGGCCGGCACAACCTAAGCCAGACTCTGAAAACACTTCAGGAAGCAGGAGAGCTGCAGTATGGAGAGCTAATGACCTTCTTCCAGCAGAAGGAGCAGGACTTGGAGTACAGATTTGGAGAACGGAAAAAGGAGACTATTCCAGATACTCAAGACAGACCATTACTGGACTTTTCAGAAGCAGACTGCACTTCTGGTAAGACAACTAATGTGTGTGATGTGATACACAGACACAGTCTCTTTCTCTAGGTTATTATGTGACTTTTTTCTTTGCTTTGCTTTTAAATTAAATGATAAAAAATTACTCTTTGCAAAAAGGTACTGAATTCACTGTGAGGGTGGCAGAATTCTTCCTTCTGTCCTGTCCCTAGCGTGTGTCTCAGGATGGATTTTGCCTCTGTCCTCCAAACCAGCAGGAACTTCTATCAGACACTCCAGTTCTTCTTTCCCCACCTGTACCTGACAGTAAACACATTATCCTGGCAGAAGGTGCCATCTGCCATTTGTCCACTGTTTGCATGCTGCCCGTATAATACATAGTGTTTATGTTGCAAAGTCCATTGGAGGTCACAAAATTACAGTGGTGCAAGACTGTGTAATGTAACACAGAATCAGCTTCGGAGTCTGACTTCCTAAAAGCTATTTCGGCAAGCTCTCATTTTTATTACATCTTGAAGAGAGGCTTTTGTCTGTGTTATTCAGTTATTTGCTGCCTTTCAAAAGATTCCTGCTTCCCAACAAGGAAATCCTTTACACCTTTTGTGCATGAGAAACCTACTTGTTAGTTTTCTGGCTGTGATGGATGACATGTGCTAAGAGGCTTGGGTATTATTTGTAACACAGCATCTGCAAACAGCAGAAAGGACAAGTCGTTGCGGATTATGAGCCAAAAGTTTGTCATGCTGTTCCTTGTCTCCAAAACCAAGATAGTCACTCTGGACATCGCAGCAAAGATACTTATAGAAGAAACCCAGGATACAGTGGACCACAGCAAATTTAAAAGTAAGCTGGCCATTGAGAGACCAGTAAATCAGTCAGTGAGTAGAGAAAATGGGGGCACATTTGGATTGACTCTCGTAGGTAATGGCAAGAGCAGGTCAGGAGTCTTTTGTTGAAATATGGTTGGGGAGGGGTTAATTGCAAATGCCACTTTTTGAAAACAGAGCTTGGGGTGGAGAAGAGACGACTTGACAGTTATCTCCAAGTTTTAGCTTCAGAATGAAGAAAAAAATGTTTTGTTTTTTTCATACTTTAATCCCGTTTCCTTTACTGTTCTGACTGATGATTCAGAACTTCTGAAACGAAACATTGTTTAATTTTATGGAATTAATTTTATTTTCAGCAGAAAAGTATTACTTCTCCTTTTCAGTCCAGAAATCTTTCATAGCTGGATGGCACAGTTTGCTTTCCAGCTTGTGGGGGGTAGTACTTAGATGCCTTGGACAACAGGGAAAAACTCAGCATTAGTAAACAATTCTTCTAAAATATAGATTTTTCTTTTACCTTTTAAAGTACTTTTAAAATAAAGTGCTTGCACTTCAGTCTTGAAATTCTATCCCAAATACCACAAAGGATGTGAGAAGTTTAGCTGAACAGCCTATCGGTATCATATTCAACTCAAACTTGTTACTTATTGGAGTGACAGAGATTTTTCTAAGAGTGTTACATTTTTAGGGTGATAAATATATGTCATCTTGTGATCAGCTGTGTACTCATGTGCCCCTGGCTCCCAAGTGCTTATCTTTACCCCACGTAGAGGTAGCTGCCTCCTCTGGGCAAGCTGCTGATGTAACCCATTTCCATCAAAAGGAGGCAAATGAGCTTAAACCTGAGTGGCAAAGACAGATGAGCAGCTAAGGTATAAGGAAGCAGCAATAAGCAGGTGGGAGCTGGCTTGGCAGGCTTTACAGGAGGTAGCTTGAGTCCATCCCAATCTGATATTACCTACTTTGTCTATGAAATCTGGTATTCTGGAATGAAATTACCGTATGTTCTGTAAATATGTAAGTAAATATGTACTGTACATTGTAAATCTGATTGTCTTGACTATTTCTGTCCTTTCTTGTTAGCAAAGGTACGAAGACTGTATGATATCGCCAATGTTCTCACCAGCCTAGGCTTGATCAAGAAAGTTCATGTTACAGAGGAACGAGGACGCAAACCAGCCTTCAAATGGATTGGGCCTGTGGAATTCCCTGGAAAGACTGGTAAGTTGTGTAGCTCTCATCTCCTTTCTTCTTGTTCTGACAATCCCTTCCCAAGTGTCAATAGGTTGGTGGTTTTCCACATGTAGAGTGGCTCGACATTCATTGTCTACCCTGTGATTATTAACTGCTGGCCAGCTCAACGTTTGCCCCTGTTAGGCTTTATGCTCACATATTTGGGTCAAGCCAGTGCCAGGACCAAGTAAAACTGAAGGATAGCGTTAGTGTCATCATAGTGCCCTTTCTCCTCTTGGCTGTACACACCAGACTGCAGCTGTGAATGGAATGGAATGGAATGGAATGGAATGGAAGGAAGCCGTTATTTTGTCTATCAGTGCTTGCCAAGCTTAGGTCTGATTCAGTGTAGTGGAGTTTGGGATGGTATAGAGGTTACCTCTTCTCCTGTGGCCAAGTTTGGTAACATGGCAAAAGCCTAAATGATGAGCTCTGTTCCCTGAAGGACTGATGTACAAAATTATGTTCCTACAGATGAGCCGAGAGGACATAGCCCAACATCTGATCCTCTGCCACAGACGCAGAGAGGAGTCTGTGCTCCGTATCAGATCTGTCCTACTGGAAAGCAAAGGTTTACACGTCACGCTTCATTTAACAGCGCCCAGCCTTGTGAAGGGACAAGAAGGAAGGTCAGCTCTGAGCCCAACAGCCCACGTCAAGAGAGGCAAGGTAACTACTAAGGCAACGTGTTCTTTCATATCCCACTGGATCTGCCCAAATGTGGGCCCACCAATTTAAGGCACTTGACAGGGTGAATCAGCCTAATAAATTTGTATTTAAATAAAAAAATTGCCCTTGGGAGGTGCCTGAACTTCTACTGTCGTTGTGATGAGATTTCTGGCTTGGACCCCTCCATTCACATGCCTAAAGTTAGATGAGATGAATCTGGGCCATACTGGCTTGAAATGGTTCTGTTCTCCACTAACTGCAACTATACTACAGTTTCTTCTGTTAAAAGCCACAAAAGCTTGCTTATTTTATGGTTCCTAATATAGTGGAATTTACTGTAGCAATCTAATGGATAGCTGTTAAAACAGATAAAGCAATTACAGGGCTTTTCACTGTTCTCTGTTATAGGAAATGGTGATGTCAAGCACCTCTCTGGTGGGACTGAGAGTTCTGAGTGTCTTGCAAGTTCTGGCTGTAGTTGATTAGTGGATATTATAAAAATGTGGCAGGATAGAAAAATTATATCAATTATTTTATACGGCCTGTATGAAAATATACTTGGTAAACCCACTTGTTATTAATTGAATGCTCCTTTTTCTTTCAGCCTGTAATGTGAATTCAGATGAATATCACTCCAAAATGATAAATCTAGCAGCTGTCTGCAGGCAGAAAATAGAGGAAGATACTAGGTAGGTTGATCTTAACTCCTGTCCAGTTTCAGCTTCATGTTCATTATATTTAGTTCAGGGCTAGATTCCATTGATGGGACTGAGAGAGAAAATTGCCAGAGATTCTCATTATTTCACTGCTGATAGGTCTCAGCGTGGCTTGCTTTTTTTCATGGCCAATTTATACCATGTGTACTTGTACCTCTGTTGGCCTTTAGTGTCAGTAGTTCTTCATCTCATGTGTGTTTATATCCCTGCCACCTTTGACCTGTTGTCTAGGTAGGCTGAGCTAATCATGATTCCAGAGAAGAGCCTCTCTGTCATATCAGTGGCTCTTCTCTACACCTATTCTAATTTTAATTTGTTTGTGAATTATTGACTCCAGTCAAGCACAGCCGTAAGCATTATTTTCTGGTATGTCTGCTTCCGTGTAATTAGAAATAATAAAAATTTACCCTCCTTGAAAACTGTTTGAAAGTAGTGGGTGGGGGAAGAGAGGATTTTTCCACATTTACGTTCAGCAAATACCTATTTGTTTTTAAGGATAAAATAGGGGGTTAGTTTTGGACTAAATATTTTTCCTCTTTTCATTACCTTTTTTTAGGAATAAAGCTTGTGCCACAGAAGCAGTATTGCATTCAGTAAGAAACCCAAGCATGGCTTCACCTCCATCCCTTCTTGCACTTCCTGGGGACTCTGATTTTTGTGTTAATCCTTTGCCTCAGACAGTTTTCCCTGTGGTTCAGACAGATGTGCCAAACCTCTCGCTGCTAAATGGGGTCAGCAGCCAAGCTTTACATCCTTCCATGCCAGCAGCCTCCAAAACAGAAAATGGAAAACCTACCCTGCTCCCCAGCCAACCCTTCCTGTGCTTCCCATCTTCTCCCCTTTTTATGTTGTGCAGCAGTCTTCAGGAAAATAACTCAAGGGACACCCTCCTCACCACAGGAGAGGTGGGAAGCAGGAGTGCAGAAGCTCAGGCTGCCGTGCCTCCAGCTGCCTGCCAGAAACGCAGCTCCCACAAGTGCATGTCACCCTCTGCACCTGCAGATGAAGAGCCAGCTGCTAAAAAGCAGACCGTGGAACATAGCGATGTGCCCCTCTCTCTTGTGGTACCCAAGGTAGAGATGTGAATTTCATTATCACTTTGGCTTCCTGTTAGCAAGGAAAGACTTTTTCTGAGAGACAGTGTTTTCAGAAGTGAAAATTCACTGCGCCACCCTTGTTACAGGTACAAATGCTGCCTCCCACATGTTAATAAAATTGTAAGGGAGCCGTGTCAGGAAGTGTAGGCATCAACTGGGAGATATTTTCACACTACCTGGGGATAATGGATTATGATTACTTTGCATAGTGAAGCGATGGTCAGCTGTTCTTTGGAATCAGTGTCTTGATCATTGCCTTCAACAAAACAGCCTGCCAGAGGGGAAGAAATCAATGTGGCTGTTACCCCTCATCCTCCCTTCTTAGCTTGAGCTTTCCCAGGCAGCAGCAGCATTGCTTGCCCTGCTGAGCTGTGGCAAATGTGGTTTGTACTTCCCCGCTTGCCACTCTAAGTCCCTCTCTCTCAAGCCTAGTGTTTCCCACAGAAGGCTGGTGAGAGAGGAGATGATGGTAAAGGTGAAGTGCATCTATCTCATGGTTTTCTTAAAAAAAAAAAAAGGGATCAGGCTCATGGTCTTATCAGTGCTTGAATATAGGCCATTTGAAACAGGTGTTTCTCCTTGTCAATAAAGACAAATGGATCCCTCAGCTCAGATGTTTCTTATCTAGTGGCTGCAAGACCTGAAAGCAAACAGGGGCGCATGGCTTAAGCATCACAAACAAAATTTTTAACTTAGTGACTGCTAAGGAGTTTTGTACTGTCACTGTCACAGAATGCACATTTTACTCTGTAGCTGAAGAAAGGGCATAAAAGACATTATGCTGTGCTATTTCAGTTTGGACTTTTCATTTCCTCTTTTGTTTTTGCTTAGAAACCTTTTGAGTCACCCAAGGCAGAATCTACCCCAGGAAGCGGCTGTACATCTGCTGTACATCTAGAAGATTTTCATCTTGACCTCGCGAGTCCTGCTGCTCCAGAGGCAGCAGACAAGGAGTCTACTAAGCCTTTAGATTCTCGGGAGCAAGAAAAATGGTCTCAGAATAAAGAACCTGATGAACCCTCTGCAGGAAAAGAGCACATCTCTAAAGAAAATGCCAATCAACCTTTCCTGCCACAGTACCTTTATGTTCAACCTACTGCTGGTAAGGACAGCCCTGAGATCCAGAGGCATCAAACTTCTGCATCTGTTCACTGAGCTGTTCAAACAGGGAGACCTACAGATAGGTGAATAAGTCTATATGAGGCACAAAAACTGTCAGCAGTTCTCTGTAGTAGTTTAATAGCTCTGAATTATCTTTACCCCAGGTGAACTGTTGCTTCTCTGAAAGCATGAGCATTGTTCTGAAGTATCCAAAAATTTATAGAGATGAATAATGTGGGGTTTGCATGCCTGAATTATGGGCAGCAAAAAAAGACACCTATCCAGCATTCAAAATTCAGCGGAGCTGGAAGTCTAGGTTTGACAGTAAGGCAGCCAGAATAGTGAAACAGCGTTTCCTTCTGTGGGTGAATTTAGTTATTTGTGACCTTTGTCTTGTCTTGTCATTGATGACCCCACAAAAACTGAGGCACTGTGAGCCTAGCCAGGACTGCTCACAGGCCTTGTAGGGATGGGGAGGAAGTAGCTGAAAATACCTCAAAACAGTGTCTACTCTTTTTTTGTGCCTGTGTTTGTGTGGAGTGGAAGAGTCTTTTGTGGAAACAGGATACGTGTGGCAGGTTTCCATGACTACTACTACTTTGGCGTCTGATTCACTTGTGGCACAGAGTGAGGATTTCACTTATGGGATGGAGCTGCTCAGTTTGAAAATATTGATCCTGATGTTTTGGACAGGCCAGGCAAACTGGGAAGTGGAGCAGCTTCTCTTTCAAAACAGCATTTCAGCTGTTCTTAGGAAAATGAGAGTCTTTGGGGTATATCTTGAGGATGTTTTCCATTTGTTGTGTGTTTTTTTTCTCATTAAAAGCAGTGTATATATTTTCATTGAGCAGAGTATTTGATATCTCTTGGTGGGAAAAAAAAAGAGTTTGTTTAGTCAAGATGCTGTTCATAATTGAAGTTAGAAGCAGAAAACAGCAAGGAGTGTGGTTGGTACTTGCTATGAACAAAGTAAATGAATGCAGCTATAGTGAACAGGCAGTAGGTGGGGAAGTGGAGGCAGGTAGGAAAAGGGAACTTGGCAGAAGAGTCACAGGTTTGTGACAGTTTTCTTCCTTTTTCTTTTTTTTGTCACAGTTTTCTTTCTGGGCAGCCTATCTCTCTCTTTGTTGTCATGCCTCTTTCCTGTTTCAGATGAAGATATAATAACTTAATTCCAATTTGTCAACTGTATTAAAGCCTTGCTTTTTCTCTCTTTGGTTTAGGATTAAGCAGTTTTAATTTCCTGTTCTCTGCAAACCAAGCCTCTGGTGCTGTCAGCCTGGCTGCGAGCCAGTTACCTTCTCTGAGCGTCCCCTGTGTCGTGGTGCCATCAGCAGCCCTGGCTTCCTTCCCTGTCATCTGTTCTCCCACGGTCACCAGTTCCCTTTCCCCGGTTCCCGATGGCTCCTTCACGGCCACCGCCCCCATGAATTTCAGTGTGTCTGGCCTGGCATCAACAACGCCTATTTTCATAGGCACCACAGCAGTGGTTACCCCCAAGGTCTCACCCACACCTTTGATGGATCCCCAGCAACCAGCTCACCCTGCTCTGCACCTGAGCCCTGTGCTTGCGAGGTCTTGCAGTGCTGTTAAACTGGACTCTCCTGTGTGCGTGGGGCATCCAGTGACCCTTCTGAAGCTGCAGCAGGTAAGAGCCAAAGGCGTGACGATGAAACAGCAGTGCCAGGTCACTGAGACCAAAGGCAGCTTGTGCTCCAGGTGCTGGCGTGTCAGAGTGGGAAGTTGACAGGCTGGGAGCTGGCGTCTTCAGCTTAGTTTGCATGTCCATCTGTAGTAGTGGCAGATAGAGAAAAGAGTGAGCTACGGGATTTTTTCCTCAGAAATCCAAGTAAATATTTTTTCCCCATTTGACATTGTAAGTGTGTTATGCAGTAGCTGCAGAATGTGGGCACATTAGGAAGAGTTGTTTGTCATAATTCAGGATTTAACTGGCTGCAGGACTTCGCAGGTAGTAGTGTCCTTGGTTACCTCCTCACACCCATTCTGATCTCTGTTCAGCATTAGAACTGGGGAGGAAACAATTCTTGTGGGTTTTATTGCTGTTTTTATAACAATATTTTTCAAAATTTTACCACAGAAACAGACGTTGCAAGTTAGAAATAAGAAATTAAGAAGGGAAGGACTCATTTATCAGAAGTACAATGAGTGACATGAAACAGTCGTGTCACTGTATTACTTGGGTTTTAATAGCTATTACCAGTGACATTTTGGCACCGCTTTAGCTTACTTTCTTAAATCTGTGATTTGTTTTCCTATTGTCTAAAGCAGTCACAAACAGATTGAACTCTGGAAGCTTTATGAAAGTTACTTTATGCTTATCTTGTTTGAGCTTTAGTAAAAGCTTAAATAGAGTTAGTTGGCAGACGATCTGATTAGAGATACTAACATGAGAGCTTATGGGTAGAGTAACACTTAAAACACAAGTGGTCAGGCTTTAGGAGACTAATTTTAGATGTATTTTGATGCTAACAAATAACAAATGCGAGTAAAACATCAAGGAAGGGAAAGAGTCATTTAAGCTACAGGACAAGATTGGCATAAGAATGAATGAATATGAACTGGTCATGAATACGTTAAAGTTGGAAATGAGATAGGGGCTTTCAGCTTCCAGCAATGATGTACTGGCAGACAGCTCCAGAACAAAAAGTCTCTTTTCGTGTGGAACTTCTGAAAGGATGCATGACACGTTTCCCCATAGTACCAGGGTACGGGGCTTAATGTCTACAAGCTGTCTTCTGTTTGTGGGCTTGCGTGGAGGCTTTGAGAACACCCGACTGAATCACTTTGGTTTTGTTTCACAAATAGCCTTCGTCAGCTCCCCTCACTCCCAAGAGCATTCGTCCTGCACGTCATGAGGCATTTTTCAAAACTCCCGGAAGTCTTGGAGACCCCATTGCATGGAAGAAAAATGAAGGCAACCAGACCAGAAATGCCAGCTCTGTGCAGAGGAGACTGGAAATCTCTAGTACCAGCCCTGACTAACTCCACTCATTGCAAAGGGTGGCTGGGTTGTCCTAGGACCCTGTAGCGATTACAAGAGAACAAGCTCTTCCCTGACAAGAGGAGCGCGTTAAGATGTCACCCCTTTTGGCATGCTTCCCCACTATCTCTTCACCCACCGGTTCTGTTAACCACCTTCTTCACAAATCATCCCTGGTACTGAAAACCTTTTACTGAATTGCTCCTTCAGTACTGATTTGAATTCGGATGCTGCGTTGTACACGGCCTTGCGGGCATCAAATTGTATTTGTGGTTTTAATTTGGAAAACTCTGTTGCCGTGAGGAGATGCAAACAGATCGTCTTGGAGATCCCCAGGGGTTCTTTATATTCATGGTTTTTAAGTGAGATGTCTAGCACTTATCTGGGGGTAAGCGTGTTTTTTCGCATGTACTCTACTTACCCTGAGTAAATCTGTGGTGAAAATGACAAACTCTTGCAGTCGTGAGAGCAACTGCTTCCTTGGTTCCAATCTGTCAAATCCTGCCTCCGCAGTGCAGCCTCATGCTATTGATTTTGTATGTTGGAATGAGATTTAGTACAAAAAAGTTTTTTGCCGTTTCAGAATAACAGATTTTCTCAGGGTAGGATTACTTGAATGTCAGTTGCTTGTCATACAATTTGCCCAGCACTTGTGGTTAGAAAAACCTAATAATAACTTAACACAATATGACTGAATGTATACATGTGAAAAATATTAAGACCAAAATAACTGTGAATGTTAACATTTTTATAATTGTATTAACAAACTGTGTTAGTCCTTGGGTTGCATTTTTTTTTTCTTTTACTCTGAGCAAAATGTACAAGTTAGATGTAAAGATTCTGAACCTGATTCCTTAAATAAGTTTGACACAGTAATTGGAGAGTGGCCAGCCCCTGAGGAGGCTGTGCTAAGATTTCATCTCCCGATAATTATGTACTCTAGACCTTATGAACAAAGAACGCTGATAAGTCATTAACCGCATGATTAGATTCAGTCTAACCTGAGTCTATTTAAGTGCCTACTTAGCGGTTTACTTAAGTCTACTTAAGGGGTATGTACTTAAGTGCCTAACTCTTCGCTTATGGGAATTTCATAACTAGTTAATAGTGCATTTGAGCGTACTTGGAAGACAAGGGAAATCTTATCTTTTGGCGCGTAGCTATCTAAACTATAAAAAGAAGCTGAAAAGAGCAGGAGCCGTGAATTTTGGAAGTGGGAAAAAAATCATCTGTATTCCTTAGGAGAAGATAAAAAAGGAAGAAAAGTTAATACTCAGGCTTCTCAAATAATGTATGGTGCTATTAATAATATAGGACTTTATTTTAAGAGTTAATGACGCTTGGGTATGTTTTCACTGGTGCAGAAATCTGCAGCTAAATTTGCGCGGTTTCCTGTTTAAAAGACAGAAAGTGTTGCTGTCGACATCATGTTAGTCTGGATTTTTAGCACACGTAGGGCCAGTGTTATCACTTCTTTGGTCATTGGTACTGGTTTTCCAAGGGTAGATACACTGTTGGATGTGCTACTTCATTGGTTAAGGGAGGCTAGGACTTTGGGGGTTGGGGATTTGATGAGGTGTATTTTTATAATGAGATGTATTATGAAGATGGAGTTTAAGAAAGAATTTTAGTGAAGCTGAGAGTTTGAGTATGTGGCCTTATCTTAGAATAGACCGATAACAGCCTTATAAGGAGGGCTGGTTAGCCCTCCTTGAAAGAAAATCTATAGTAGAATTATCACAGGAAATTTCAGGGGTGGAAAAGAGAAATCTTCAGACTGCTAAATTTTAAGGTGGAGGGGTTTTGTTGTTTTTTGATGACACTACAGCTGTGAAAGTTTACAATTTTTGCTTCTGAATTATTTCTCCTGTGCCCACTTAAAATAATTTCATTTTGGAAAGCAAAGTGTCCTTGGCACGGTGCTCCCCCTGTGCTTCTGCTAGGGTGCGTTTTTTGCTGCTGGGGCTGGGAACGGGCTGCCAGGGTTCAAGAGGACGCGGTGGATGTTGATTCTCCAAAACCTTGTCTTTTCCCCTCCAGTACGGTGCAGCCTTGGGGAGGATCAGAGCTAATATTGCCTCTTCGCTCCAGTTGAAGCAGCATTGCAAAAATTGCCGTGCTTCATGTTTTTCTGTGCCATAACTAACCTAACTATACTTGAAAATGCAGGGACTCAAAACAGATCTTCAGTTTTCCAGTTTCTGCTACCAGATTTTGAGTTTCCCTAAATACAGCAGATCCGGAAACGAGGATGGACTCTCTCACCATCAAAGCTGTTTGATGGGTCACGGTTGCGAGAGCCAGTTTGGCCCTGGGAGAAAAAGGGGGTTGACGTGCTCTCTGGTTTTTCGGCAATGCAAAATTCTCACTGAAACAGCGGGACCACTGATGCGGTCAGGCGGCAGAGGGATCAGTGCTACTTGCCCAACCTGAGCTGCTGAACCAGACTGGCAAGGGGGAAGGGTTGGTTGTCAGGGGGGAATGAGTTTCCCTTTCCTACCCTTGCCTTCCTTGAAAGCCTAAGAAGTGAAAGAAACTAGGAGCAACTCTGTCAGCAAAAATAGCTTTGGAGAAGCAGAATTTGTATTTGCACTGAGGCAAAGTGCATACCCAGGAGGTTCTGCAGGGTTTGTGAAACCTTTCTGTCCCAAGACAGTTGCTGAGGAGGGTAGGCGTGTAACTTATACTTGAATCTACCTGCCACGTTTACATTTCTGATCGTCTTTTGTAAATTGGTGCTATTTCTGTATTTAAAAAGCTGTATTTTTAATGTAAAGCTGCTTCCAGTTTGTATCTTTGCACTGCTAGTTTAATATAGATATTAATTTTATTGCTGTTTGTTTCTTCAGTGATTAGATCCTGCTTTTCCTGCTCTCTAGCCATTTTTCTAGCTGTCTGCATATAGCTTTCCTCCAATCACACCGTTGGGTTGAATTTATATTTTTTTTAATACTATATTTTAGCAAAATATTAAACTTTTACAGAATAAATATGGAATTCAAACTGAGGCTGAGGCTGTGATTTCGGCGTGGAGGGCACCCTTGGAAAGAAACCCCCATCCACCGCCTGTCCAGGTGAGCAGTCCTTGTTGGGTGTGAGCACCGAGGGAGTGGCGGAGGATGACGGTTCATCCCAGCAGCTCTATTTTAGGAAGGACAAGGCACGATTCCCCCTCCGGCTTGTTGCAGGCACAAGGGCCAGTGCATTCCAAACCGGCTCTTAAAAGTCCTGCAGCTGGGCAGGGGAACACCCGATGGCCCTGGTCCAAAGCCGTGCGAGGCGATCCCAAGCCCCAGCACCATGGGTGCCCAGCTTTCCACAAGGTGGCAGCAATGGTTGCCTGGCCAGTGGCCACAGGCACCCACGGGCCAGGCAGCCCCTGAAGCAGAGGCTGGTTTCCCACAGGCAGAAGCCGGCGTTTGCTGGTGCATGCTTAAAAAGCCACCACTTGTGAAAACCAGAAGGAACTGAAGAACGAGGCCACAGCCCTCTTTCTCTTCCCTAATCATGCACACACGTAAAACATGGTGTGACCCAAACCCCAGTTTGCTCCGGTTAAAACGAATGGCAGGATTTTCAGCAAGCCCAGTATCGCCCTCTTCCACCCTGCAATTAGAGAGACCCGAGTTAATGTCCTGTGTCACCAACACCACCACCTGTGCAAAACACCTGTGAGCTGCAACTGGCCAAGTTCCTCAAAAACTCATTTCTAAAAGGAAAACTCAGCAACTCTCTCAATGTTGTTGAGGGGGAGGGGGGCTTTTTTGACCTGTGACTCCACCAATAACAACTTTCCCTTTCAAGCAACAGAGGAAGGACGATGAGTTTAATAAGATTAAATATGGTATGAGGAGCAGTAAGAAGTCCTGATTCCACACCAGCCCCACTGGCAGGACCGTGGCTGTTGTTTCCTTACAGCAGAGCAGGGCAGTAGCTTCTAGCAGTTCTTGTCCTCACTGGTGCGGTTAAAACTACCCCCTTTTTGAAGTAAAAAATATTTAGAGGGGAACACCAAAGTCTCTATAAAAATGAGGAAATTACAAGTGGTAGCATTTGTGGATGAACATCTTAATGCTCTACGGCCTGGGCTGGGCAGCTCAGAGCCAGCTGGGAGGTAAGAATAAACCCCCCCCCCTCCCAATCCTGGAAAGTGTTGAACACATCCAGTGGGAGAAGCAAAAGAGAAGCCTCTGACAGCGGCAGAGCAGAACCTGGGGACAAGCAGGTCCTCACCGCCAGGGAAGCAGGTCTTCACCAGTCAACAAGGAGCGTTTCCTCAGAGGTCCTTGAGTCGTAGCAGCACTTTCTCCTGCCGACCCACAGAGCTCCTGAGCAAGGCTCCGGGACCTGCGTAATAATTAAAAATCAAATATCTCAGACTGTAAAAGGGGTTTTCACCCCTTTTCAGAAAGGCTTCATACACAAATGAGGTAAAATTAAGCCATGTTGACTGCAATACTCTGAGAAGATCCATGTAGTAAGCGTTAATGTCCAGATTCTTTCTGAATTCATTTATTGCAGCAGCAATGTGGTAAGAATTTAGGATATTTATTCAAGTGCTTTCTCCCAGGCCTCCTGGAGCGATGAAATGACTCCTAGTGGTGTCAGCCAGCACTGGCTCAAGCTCTGAAGACCCAAAGCCTTCTCCTGCTCCCCTCAGAGGCCACGGCGACTTTGCTGGTGAGCGGGCAAACGGCTGCATTGCTTGTTTGCAAACTGCCGTGACCTCCCTGGCTCATATGACAGGACCTCCCAGGGGACAAAAAAGGTCTGCCTCAGCCAGAGCCCCTCCGTTTTCCAAATAAATAAAGTTCTCGTTTTCACCCTGAACGTGAGACGCCAGACTTCACGCCTTTTCCCCCTCTCTGGCTGGATATTTCTCACCCTGGATGTGACGGCAGTCGAATTTCATAGATGACATCCCAGATTTGGCTGGGAGGGGAGCATGAAATTTGGCTTTTTTCCCCCAGTTGCTTGCTTGTTTCAGAGGTGACAGCTGTGAAGCAGCAGTTTGCAGACTGAGCCCTGAGGTGCGGCGCGGTGCTGAAGGCAGTGCAGGGGGATCACACAGACCTGCAGCACCTCTGAAATACCGCAGTCTGTAACAGTAGCCGAAATAGGCTCATTTGGAACAGGTTTCATCTTTCGGAAAGAAAAGGGAAACAATATAAAGCCTAGAAAATAAGATGTAGTCGTAAAGGTTTGACTCCACAATAAATTGTCCGGGAGGAATACGTCCTCCCTTGCTTTGCTTTAAGGAAACATACTCCCTCACATTGAAAGCAACTCTTCAATGCTAAGAAAAACATTTTGCCCCATCACAGTCTCTGCATCTCACTGGCAGCCAACCAACATGTGATTTAATAACCCTACACGTTGACTAACTGGTAGCTATTAGTCCCATGGCTGAAATGCACAGGGAGTTTAATGAATTTAAGGTAGAGGAAGATGTCAGGGAGGAGGTGGCTGGGGCTCTTCTCTGAGGCTTGCCTGGATTTGTGACAAAACCAGCCACTGGCACCTCACCGACATTAGGGTTCCCATCACTACTGCGCTGAACTAGGATGTTTGGAAGACATCGGTGACAAATGTCTCTGCAGACGCTCTAGGCCTAAGTGGCAAATGCTTGTGTTTCTGTCTTCCATCATATTAACACAAGCCTGGTGGCTCCAGCGGACTCACTCTTGATTTACGTTGGCTTGAAGGTGAGGAGGAGCCGCCTCCCGGGTCTGAGCATAATTCTCATCATCTGCTACACCACACTGAGTGAAGCAGTCTGACCTCTCTAAAGCCAGAGCAACGGCAGACAACCAGGAATATCCCTTGGCTTCATGAGAGCTGAGAATCTAGTTTGTGGAGGTGGTGTGCAGGGGAAAAGGGAGATGGGCAAAGGAGGGGGGACAGCCCCACTGAGCAGGTCTTAAGAAACAGATGGACAACTACATCTATAGATTTGAAAATAATTTAGGGCTTTTCTTCTCAGCCTCGCTTGGGATTTCACATTGTTAGAGGTTGCCCCTGAGAACACAGCAGAACCTGCCAGCCTGGGATGCCATCCAAACTTTGCCCCTGCAGTATGAGCCTAATGGTCTTGGAATGACCTCCTCTTGCTGTCTGACTGTTACACGTGATTGATTTTTAATGTAAGATTCCTCTTCATGAGTGTGAGGCTGAAATCACATAAATTGCAGCCCATTATGTCTATAAGACATTTACAAAAATTACTTCAAAATACATTAGATAGAAGATTGAAAGATTAAGAGGCTGAGAAAGCAAAGCTTTTTCAGTCTTCCCAGCACATACAATTAAAGAGGACAGAACATTGCAGATGCAATCAGGGAATACATTTTACTATAATCAGAGAACTCCACACTGATAACTACCCAAGTAGCAAGGGCTGCGCTTCAGGAGTCTCTGCAGAGGACAAAAGGAAGCACTCATGGAATCATAGAATCCTGGAATCATAGAATCACAGAATTATTCAGGTTGGAAAAAAGACCCTTGGGATCATGGAGTCCAACCATCAACCCCACACTGCAAAGTTCTCCCCTACACCATATCCCCCAGCACCACATCTAAACAACTCTTAAACACTTTAAGGGATGTGTTAAGAAGACTTCTCCAGTTAAGAAGTCTCTTCAGGTGTTTCTTCAAGCTAGTGCAAGCAGCAAACTCTTGCACGATCCTAGCAAGTTGTTATTTTTAGGAGAAACCAGAGGACAGAAAGCACCAGCCTCCCAGCTTTTTTCCTGGCAAAGTCCACATTTATTTTGCCAGGTAAACCTGCCTGGAGCCTCCCGTTGGCTTTCTCAAGACACAGGGAGTTTAACTAAGGACAGCAAAATGGATCTCAGATGGACCACAGCAAAATTGCACAAAAGCCTCTGCTTCGCATCACAATTGTTCTGCCTTATGAATAATACGCATTATGAAAGGTGTTTCCCTGCGATGTTATGGGTGCCTCTCTGCAGTAAACCTAGGTTCTCCTTCCCATGGCTCTGCTGACCTCTCTGCCCTCCACAGCCAGCTCCCCTTAACATAACCCAGTGTCTTACCACAACTGACCTCACACCTAAATTTTGTCAGGAATGGGGTAATGGGCAGCAAGCATCTGGGGAATCAACTGACAAACGGGAAAGAAAGTGCTGTGACTCAATAAAGCTTGATCTGTTGGAATGAAACAGAGCTAAACCCCAGAGTCTTGAGCTATGGCAGCTTATGGCTTTCAGAGTTGCCCATCACTTGGGTGAAACTGCTTTGGTATCTCTCATGAACAAGAGACATGGTGAAGATCACCAGGTTATTAGTAGATACAAATGAGTCCTAAAAACTTGTGTTTGGGTGCTGTCACGGGCAGAGCGATTGACTTCACTCATAAGAGAGAAGTAGTAAAATATTTATTAAGATGAAAGAGAGATTTAACAAAATCAGTAGTAAATGCAACAGTATTTTATGAGGTTCAATGCCAAAGTACACTTGTCCATTTACTGCATAGAGAACAGGGTCAGACAAGCTGTCAGTGAGATCCTCCTGTTGAGTCACGAGATTCAGAAAGGACCACCTTGCTTTCTAAACTCCTTCTCAGAGAGGAGTCCAGGTGCAGCTGGATCCAGTCCTAGTCCCAGACTTGGTCAAGGGTTTATGTCTGAAAGATTATATATGCACAATCAATCCTTTATATCACTTAGCTAAGATTTCAAAGTTTTAGCATGCTATTAGTCACTTACTGAGAATTTCTCAACCTCGAGGAGCAGAACCTTAAGTGAGCATCCTCACAAAAGGGGAGATCCTGGCGTGCAGTCCACTGCCATACCGGAGAGCTCAAAGGGCTTTTGGACTGTTCACTATTTATACAATAAGATAATTGATTTATAGTCATATTCTCATGGGAACAAAATATCTAGATCCCTGCTCCAGAGAGTATTTTAGCTATGTTGCCAGCCATCCCCCAAAGTCCAGGTGCAACTTATCACATTATTGTGATGGCCATGGCCTGAGCAGGAGCTGGGGTGAGGGGAAAAGGAGGAAAACAGGGAGAGCACATCGCCACAGGTGCTGCCAGAGCTAGCTGCTCCCCAGGGAAGGAGAGCTGGGAGTGTGGTAGCCAGGCTGGCAGAACCAGAGGTCCCAACAACAAGGAGCCAGGATGCTGAGTGGCATGTGAGGGTCCAGACCTGCCCCAGAGAAGGTGACATGGGGCATACGCAGCCCAGCAACCACCCAGCTCAGTGACCAGGCTGATCTGAGGCCAAGCCAGGAAGCTGAGCAGGTCCAGGTCCAGGCCAAAATGACAGAAGTATGAGCCCAGGAAGAGATGCCACCCAGCTGCCATGTAGCCTAGGTGGGACCAGCAGTAAAGCCTCTGCTGAAAAGCAGATCCCAAAGGAGAGGAGGAACAGGCCCCCACCTTTAGCTGTCTTTACCACAGCAGAGGAGCTGACCTCGGATTTAGCTAGTTAAACTCCTCAGTTTAGCTAATGAGACGCACTGAGGGGGGGATGCTTTCCAAGACAATGCCTTTAACATACTATTCAAGTTCAGTCAACTGATGAAAAGGCTAAAATTGACTTAATACTAGAAGATCTCTGCTGAGCCACGTTCACACAGATACAGAAGCTCAATCACATTTTCCAAAGGAAATTGCCTTCTGTTGTGCCAGAGCAGATTCCAAGATAGGGAGGAAGGTTAAAATTATTCTATTTAATCCAATAGTGTGATAATGAGACAAAGTTATTACTTACACTTCCATAATGAGAAAGAGATTGTGTACAGACTTGAATCAGCTTTAACGTGTCACCTTGTAAACCGACTCCATGTTCATATATACTTACTGAAATTTCTGTGCTCTAATTACTAGTGTGTGTTTGTTAAACTAAAGGGTAAAGCCTGTAATTATGAGGGAGAGATCATTCTTGTCCCAGGCTCCTTCTTGCCCAAAGGGAACCTGGCTGACAAGATCAGTCATAACCAAATGGGAGTAAAAAGAACTTTCCCCTTCAGCAGTACTTCAAAGAGAGGATGTTTGGATCAATGCCTAGCAGCATGACGAGATGGATTAAACATCTGTCCAACCAGAGGATCTGTGGTCACTCTGTGTCATACCCACGCAGCAACAGTTGAACACAGCCGTTAATCGGATGATGGCAGCAGCCACCAGTGCTCACCGAACTGTCACCCACCCTTGGGGTGCAAGGGAAATTTTGCCCAGCTACATCTCTGCCTAAAGCTCTCTTCTAGCAAACAGATTCAGACTATATCTGGTATTTGCTAGAACTAATGGATTTTTGTTCTTAGTATCTTATCAGAAAGCTACTAAGTTATAGTAGTATTATAAGTATAGTATCATAACAAGTTTGCATATCCCCTCTGACAGCCCAACACTGAAGAGTCTAATTGCCACACCAAAAGTACAAATACCTGCCTAACCACAGCTGAAGATACTCAAGCTCTATTCTAATAGGAATTCATGTTTTTATGTCCTTCCTGTCCTTTCAGGCTGTTTCCTGTCTGCTCACCAGCAATACTGCTTGTTTACAGCAGCTTCAAAATGTATGAGAGAGGTAAAACAAAACAAAACAAATACATTGGAAACATTTTGGAGCAAAAGATGCTAAACTAAAATCGATGCTGTGGAGGAGGAAAATAATAAAAGAAATTGAGAAGCCACCGCAGTAACAACAGCCAGCCAACAAGTCAACTACAGCTGAACCCAAACAGAAGCTTGGTCATTTCCATTTCAAGCTAGGAAGATGTGAAACAACTGAAAGACAATCACAGCTTTGGATGCAATTCTGCAGAGACAGCAATGTCAGCAAATCCAAGCAGTCACTTAGTGAGTGCTGCACTGTGATGCTTTTTCATGACAGACCCCTGAAACTGTTCACCTGGTCTTTTGTGGGACTGAAATAGCTAGCACAGCTCTGTTGTTCATACAGCCCTGTGTAACAGCTGGAGGCAGCGCTGCCTCTGCCTGTTTATATTAACCGAGGGTGAAACTCTTTGCGTCAAACATCCTGCATGTCCAAATGATAGCCCCTTGTATGAACATCTGGTCTCCTCCCATATTTTCCTGTTATATCACTGCATTATGACATATCCTGATGGGTTCCATCCTTCTCCAGACTGCAAACCAGATGAACAACTTAATTAAGTTCCATAAAATGGGAAAGACATTACAACTTGAGGCAAATCCATGAATGTGCTGTCTGGAAGGTGGTGCAACTGTTCAGGCATAGCCCTCTGTGACACGACCACCCTCACTCATCCACCTTGTTTCAATGGGCAATCTGCTTCTGTACTAGCTTGTTAGGGAGTGGAGAAGCTTGTCTCCCATGTCCCATTCACATCCTGTGCTGGCAGCCCAGAAAGCCAACCATATCCAGAGATGCATCAAAAGTGTGACCAGCAGGTCATGGGAGGTTGTTCTGCCCCGCTGCTTTGTGCTTGTGAGACCCCACCTGGAGTACTGTGTCCAGCTCTGGAGTCCTCAACAGAGGAGATATGAACTTGTTGCAATGAGTCCAGCAGAGTGCCATGAAGATGATTAGAGGGATCGGCATACTATGAGGACAGGCTGAGAGAGCTGGGGCTGTTCAGCCTGGAGAAGAGAAGGCTCCGGGGAGACCTTCTAGCAGCCTTCCAGTATCTGAAGGGAGCTACAGGAGAGCAGGAGAGGGACTCTTTGTCAGGAAGCATAGTGATAGGACAAGGGGTAATGGTTTTAAATTGGAAGAGGGGAGATTTAGATTGGGTATTAGGAAGAAATTCTTTCCTGTGAGGGCGGTGAGGCACTGGAACAGGTTGCCCAGAGAAGTTGTGGATGCCCCATCCCTGGGGCAGGGTTCAAGGCCAGGCTGGATGGGTCTGTGAGCAGCCTGGTCTGGTGGGAGGTGTCCCTGCCCATGGCAGGGGGGTTGGAACTCGATGATCTTTAAGATCCCTCCCAACTCTAACCAGTCTATGATTCTATGATCCTTTGTGACAGGACTAAAAAGGGCACATAACTACAGTATTTCCATAGGGATAGTCCCTGTTTTCTTACCCCAAGTTGGTATTTAGAAACCAACAATGTTAATAAACAGGAAATACAGAGAAGCTCCTGGAACTGGAGAGACAGAATTGTTGTCATTGCAGCAGTTCTTGAAAAAGCAACAGAAAATTTATCTGATCCTGTCCTTCTGGTAACACAGAACTGTTCCTCACAGTTCTTTCTTCAGAAGAACATTTGTACGCCTGGTAGGTACTTTGATTCTACTGAAATTGCAGAATAAAAGTTTCTCCAGTTTAGATGAAGTCATGAGTTCTGTCAGCAGAAATCCTTAGATCAGTTTGAATCCATAAATCACATTTGTGATTTCTGTCTGAGGAGTCAAACCTTTCCGTGGTTCCTTTTAAGAGAGTAAAAGTTATACCATGAATAAAATATCCATAAATATCTGCATATAAAACATTGGAGGAATTTTTTAAACTCTCCATTTAATAGAGTCATCTTTCGGTCTTACCTTAATCCTATTTTTTTGAGTCTGTAACTTAACAATGCAATTTTGGTTTATTGTTCAAGGGTAGATTTTTTTCCAATTAACATCCTGTTGAACAGTGACATGTTTTCGGGAGATTTTTAGGTATGAGTCATTCATTGGAGACATCCCTCATGCCATAGTGTAGGAAAAAAAAATGTGTCCCTTGGGACCTGGATCAAGTATCACTTGAAAGACATCAGAATTCATATTATGACATACTACAAGGTGAGAACTTGTTACCTCTTCAGTGAAAGTATAAAAGCTTGCTTTGATCTTTGCTTCTGAGAACTTTAAATTTTGTGAGGCTATCGTTTACGTCACTCTGAGGGCATTTAAGCATTCGAGAGTGTCTGTAACACACAACATTTTTAGACTATAGAGACAGTGGACATCAAGGTAAGAAAGACTTTTTCTTGGGCTGTTTGTTGATTATGACAGTTACTTCTGACTGAATTATTTTATCTCAAGGACTGATGAGCAGGGTGAACTGATTGGTGAGACCGATGAAGTTAATGAAGTTACATCAGGAACTAATTCAACATAGTTTGATTAAGGAAGAGAAGTAACCAGGATTTAACTTTGCGCTCCTGGAGGAAAGGTGGGGCAGAAGATGAGAAAAGGACTGACTTCTCTAAGAAAATTCAGGATAATGGGTATATCTGGAGATGTGGATAAAATGAATGCCTAAGAAAAAGATCTTGGTAGCATGTTGGTTAGGCTAAGGTGTCTCACCATGAAACATTTTTGAGTGCCTGTAGTAAGGTCACATCATGTAATAAATCTTCTCATTGCATTTATCTCAATGAAATTCTATCCTATCAACATTTCGGCAACAGAGTCGAGTATGACGAGGGGTATCTACCTGTTCGTAAATTCTGAATGGAAACCATTGAAATGCATGTGTGGAATGGGAGCCATACACACTGAAAATATTTCAGTTGATATGAAACTAAGCAACATTTCTCCTTAGCAACAGATTGCTGTGAGCCGTTCCCAGAACCCTGTCTACTGTGGCCAGGAAAATCACATTAATATCCATACCACGTATGTTGTATTTGAAGAGCTGAGAAAAGTGCTAAATGGGTTTTCTAGCTAACACAGGCAGATGAAGTCCATTACCCTATAAAACTACTATTTGGCTATGTAAGGTTTGATTTTTTTATTTTATTTATTTATCTATTTCAGGAAGAAAAACATGGGGAAGTAGAAGTGGTATGGACTCCACGAGCTCTTACCAGAACAGCTAGCTATTCAGCACCATTCTGTCATAGGCTTTAGTGCTCTCCCAGTTGATTCTGCTTCCAAACATGCCTTCTTCAAACAGAATGTTAAAAAGGTTTATTTTGGCCCTTTATAAACTTACAATTTTCAGACAGTCCTAGACACAGGTGCATCTCAATAATGGGGATTGCAGAAGACAGACAAGTGGAAGTATCCTTCATCCCCATCCAGCTTGCTGATTTCTAAGCAAATACCAACTGTGAGGCTGAGCAAGAAGCTTGCTTAGTTCTACTTTAAGCATCCACAAGCCCACACCAGCAGCAAAACTACAGCCAGTCAGTTTTGCATTGTAAATGGTTTCACCAGGTGACTTCTAATTGGTGGCCGCTTTCTATATCCAAATCTGTAATGCTACATTCTAGACTCAAAGATACTCATGACCCAAATATACCTTAACCAAAATGTGCTTTTTTTCACCTGTGTATGTGATGTTCAGCCCCATGTAGGTGGGGTGAAGAAAGACCCTGAGCAAGTCAACGTATTGGTTTGGGGTTCTGGGAAGCACTAGCATGCCCCACACTGGAACGAATGCAGTATCTGCTCCTAGAAACATGGCACTGCTGACATTAGCTCAGCTGCAAGAAAGAAGCAAGCCAGGTCCAGCCAACTTGCCAGTGCCTGCCCTAATTTTCCCCCTTGGCAGCCAGGTCCATGTATTTCTTCGGGCAATGGGTTATGAGGCAGTGTATAATCTCTGTACTGGACATTTATTCTGCTGGATGGGCCTTTCAAACAAGTGTTAAGGTGCCCCTTTAACTGCTTCCCCTTTATAAAAAGCTAAGAGCTACTAACCTGACTGTCTTTGGTCTCAGATAATGTCAAAGATACTGGCTGTGCCTAGGATCAAATGGTGCTACTGCCTGCACAGACAGCCTCTTCCCTGTTAAACACACCCCCCCCACTGATTTCCCCAGCATTTGAGAGTGATCATATGACACTTATTGCAAAAAAAAAAAAAACAACTAGTGAGTAATGCTATTTTTCTTATTGAGCAAGAAACTAAATCTACGTGTGGAAAAAAACTAAGTTTTTTTCCCCATTTCTAAACAAACAGTTTAAATTACATAGATGAGACTGTCTTGGCATCTCTTTCAGTTTTCCCTATCTTTGTTGTGGTCCTATCCAGATAGGAGTTTTTCCAGAATTCTCTGTGAGTGGAAATATCTCAACAGCAGGGGGACACAGACAATCATTTCTGTTTCCGCTCACAGTTTCCATCTTGGAGAGAAAGATGTCATTCCTCACATTTTCTGCAAACTTTAAAATTCTTTCTATATGTTTTTAAAAAGCTTTCAGCTTTTGATAGTTTCAGAGAGCTTTTTCCTTGATAGCTCTTGACACTTTTTCCACAAAGCTATCAGCCTTCACATGACAGAACAAGTAGTTTTCAGCATGGTCAACATCATGCTTTCAGCCTGCAGAAGAAAAGGCTCTGGGGAGACCTTCTAGCAGCCTTCCAGTATCTGAAGGGAGCCTAGAGGGACTCTGTCAGGAAGCACAGTGATAGAACAAGGGGTAATGATTTTAAACTAGAAGAGGAGAGATTTAGATTGGATATTAGGAAGAAATTCTTTCCTGTGAGGGTGGTGAGGCACCGGAACAGGTTGCCCAGAGAAGTTGTGGATGCCCCATCCCTGGAAGTGTTCAAGGCCAGGCTGGATGGGGCTTTGAGCAACCTGCTCTAGTGGGAGGTGTCCCTGCCCATGGCAGGGGGGTTGGAATGCAATGATCTTTAAGGTCCCTTCCAACTCTAACCATTCTATGATTCTGTGCTTCAAAATTGCAGTTCCTAGAGAATCATTCCATGACTATGCCTTGCTGACACCTGCTGAACTGCTGGAAGCGAAGTTGCACACAAATAACTGTTGGTATGAGTGAGGAAGCAAAAACCTTACAGAGAGGACATTTTAAAAAAACATCCACCCCTCCCACTTCTGCAAAAACCAGCCATTATGTTAAAAGGAATAAATAAGTGAATAGGAATAAATAAGTGGAGAGTGAATGAATAGTAGCGATGTCTGTTAAAAGACATAAAACCACATTTATATTAGAGATGGTGTTGGTTTAGGAAGCTCTCCTATTTCCTGTTTTTAGTCATTTGTCAGTAGCCTGACAGATCTGCCACCCAATACTGGATTTTTGTAAACCTGTACTAGTCAACACTGTGTTGGTTGGACAAACCGTCCTATTCTGGACAATACCATATACTCACTGCAAAAGGAGAGACACAACTCTCTGCCTCCTTTTCTTAGCTGCATTTATTGCTTGTGTGAAAAGCATCCTGGCACAATGTACTGGAAGAGAGCCCCCATTACTGGGTACACACATCTGAAAAATATAACTCCTGCCCTGGAAATTGAATTCAAGTTAAAGTATACTCAGAGGATCACCAATAACATCCTCCAGTTGAGGAGATGGTGTTGGCATAGACATGCTCTGTTGCAATCACGAGACCAAATATAAGTAAATTATCCTGGAAAGTGCTTACTGGGCCTTGAGTGATTTAATAGAGGAAGAAGCAGTAAGTCAGAATAATATAAAGAGCGTGCACATAACTCTACCTTCTTTGAAATCTGATTGTCACCGAGGTTTACAGACTCTTTGCTTTCAGAGAGCAGGTTTGGACTCACTTCAAAACAACCCTAATTCAACCATTCTTAATTTGATGAACATAAAAGAGGAAAGTTCCTTAGAGTTCCTGAAGGAGTTCTGAATCCATAAAGGAAAGATGTACCGAGGTGAACTGCAGGAAGACTGAAACGATTGTAATCATTGCATCAGTAGGTTGAAGCAAAATCAATTTATTTTACTCTGGTTTTAAATCATAATAGTACCACCACAATAATGTTGTTCATATGGCTTAAATGCACATTTCTGAAGCTTGAGACATTCTCATTTTTATAAATAACTATTTGACTTTACTAGATATAAAACAATTATTTGGGTTACACTGACAACATTCTTTGATAGCTACTTTGTTTTAAAGTTTAAGTTATTCCCTCATTTTCTCTCTTGGTTAAGGTAATTCATTTTACTTAAATATAGATGAATGTTTCCCTTGTTAACTAGATGCAGAGGGTAACTGTGTAATTCTGCTAGGCTGAGCCCAACAAAAAGCATATGCAGTCCATGTCACCCCACCGCAGACACCACACCAGAGGGGGTGAGCACTTCAGGGCTGGATACTGGTGTACATCTGAGCAGAGACAACTTTCCCTTCTGGTCTAGTGCACTTGATGGATAAGAAGTAGTTGAAGAAGGTCAGTGCAATAAAATATTTTAAGGATATCTCTACTGCAAAATTCAAACAAGAAGAGGAAAAGGCTAACCCAGCACCTGCAGTGTGTAGGGCAGGGTCTCACAGCATCCGGACTTCTCCTCCAAGTGGCACCTGATGACCCACAGCGCTGTCTCAGATGAAAATATTTGGTATTGGTTACGATGTAGCAGAGATTAAAAATTTATTAATGATGCAAGGTAGATCAAGAGGTTTAATGTTAGCAACACTTAATCATTAACTGATGTAGAGGTTTACAAGGTGAGTGAACAAAATAATTGAATGCTGACTTAACTACAGATTTAAAGATGAGAAGATTCACACTAACTTACTATAAAGTATCCCAAATCAATACATATACATATGAGCAAAACATACAAGCATGCACATGTACATAAACACGCAAAGTCTCTGAATTCCAGAATCAGTAATTTCTTAACAGTGGGTGACTTTAAAGAGCAGACAGGTACCACTTTAAAGTCCTACACATTCATGAATGGATGGGAGAACATCCATATTCATAAAGCTAATGCATATATCACAGACAGAGGTGGAGAGGTGGATGGAAGAGAAGTTAGGGAAATTTTTACTATAGACTTTCTCAAATTTAGCTTAAAAACTAATGATGCATCAGTGATCCTCAACAGGCAGTAATTGGGGCTCCAGAAGGACTCTCTTGCCCTGGCTTCAGTGTCAGCCCGAGTGGTGTCTCAGCTCAGGGGAGATACTGGCTACATCCCACTGTAATCCAGAAGAGCTCAGAGGTTTTACTAGAATCACTACTTATAGGACCCAAGACAGTTGACTTTCATTAGGTACTTTTCCACCCCAACCAAGCTCAGACAATAGAACATTTTGGTACTTTCCATCAGCTACACAAGCCCAGAACTTGCCAGACCTTGAGGTCCTGGTATCCATCCCTTCTGTGGCCATGATCCATATGTTGTCAGGAGTGGTCGATTATAGTTATTATCTTCAAACAGTAGGAGCCAGGGGGAGCAGGCACGCTGTTGTGTTCTGGTCTATTGCTCTCCACCTTTACTTTCTTTCACGTTAGACCATTATGTTACCTTCTGGTCCATTGTATTATTATGCAGCCCAGGTTGGGAGGAAATCACGCCAAGTACCAAGTGGCCTGAAGGGACAGGGTGGCTTCACCACCACAGGTGGCTTCTTGGAAAACTCTCACTCCCCGGCTCCCTTCCTCCAGCCTGTAACCCTGTCAGTCTGAAGTGGACATTCATTTTGTGATGTCTATCCCACCCTAGCCATGGGTCCTGACAAGCAATACCTTGATGCACAACGCTCTGAGAAGAGTTATGGCTCTGGGGGTGCTGAGCCAGCCCTCTCCCCTTGAGAGCTTCCCCAGGCTCTGCTGAAGGGGACTGTCCAGCCAACAGCTTCATTGAGTTGGGTGAGACATACCCCATGCCCTCCCTCAGCAACCTGCACCTGAGTGGAAAGGAAGATCTGTCAACATCTTCCCCTCCAGGCATTTCTTAAACTACTTAACACATATTTGCATCCAAATGACATCTAATGTAATTTAGAGACCTAGAGCATGATTTAGTGCTGAATTCATAAGCCCTAGGAAAAAGCAGCAGCCCAGAAACTCAGCTGAGTGTAGGTCTCATTGCTTCTGACATACTCCTCACAGGCAAACGACCTTCACCATAGTGCAATATCCAAAAGAAAAAAGAGTGAGAATAAAACTTCTCACTTCACCTTTGAAAAAAAGTCAGTCTAATCTGATCTGGCAGGAAAAATTACTTACTTTCAATCACATAGTGAACACTGCTACAGAGCAGATTCATCTGGATGATTTGTCTGCATGTTCCTGTATCTTAACTTGCCTCAGTTTCTTTTAAAGCTTAACCTTCAGGCTGTGTGATCTGGTTAATCCTTAGTTTGAGCCTAATTGCAACATTATCATACTATTTTTTTTAGCCTCACAAGCACATTTCAATTTCCTCAACTCAGGTTTAGCAGGTTTTTTCCTTCTCTGGAAAATACATGTGAGCTCACTCGTTCCAGAAGATGAAACATTTCTTTCTGTAAATTTTTAGCCTGTGTTACATTAGCTATTGAACTTTCCCTCAGCAACAAAACCATAATAAATGTTCGGTTTCCATTGAGCAAAAGGAAATACAGACTGGAGTCTGCTTAGCTTCCTTTGCCTGTGAACTAATGAACGCAGACCATAAATGACTGTCTGCAAGATCTAGTTATCTGTCCCTGCAAAAAGAGCATACGCTGCAGGAGAAAATGAGATTGCAAGGAAGAGAGAAGCTGGAGGATTAGTAATTACAGGAAAGGAAACTCATTTAGGAGCCTAACATGATCATTACGTAACTAAGCTTTGTTCAAGACCATTCAGATGATAAAGCAGTATAAACTGAGAATCAGCTAGTGACTTCCCTGAAATTCTTCAGAAGCTAAAGGTTTTTTTTTTAGCATGAGCCTTCACCAAAGCTAGATCGAGGTGCTGGCTAGTATCAACTGGTGATTATTAAATATGTTCTGTACACATGAAGAGTGCTTTCCTTTTCCCAGAAAGGTAGAAGGCTCTTGTCTTGCCGAGAAGCTTTATCTTTAGAGGGCCTATCTGAATTCTTTCAAGTCTCTTTATTTTTGCCATGCATCTCCTTGAATGTAATAGTACCAGCGAGGCAGTGGCAGCCTGGCTCACCCCTCCGGTGACACGAGTGAGTTTCAGCCAGTTCTACGCTTGTGCAAGATTTCTCGAACTTGGGCAAGTTAAGGCAAGCAGGAAGGAGCAGCAGCCTTAAAACTGCTCTTCCACAACCAAGTCACCTTTTAACAGTCAACCAGCAATACACAGAAGCTTTAGGCCAGAACGGCCAGCTCAGACCAAAGCCATAATCCACATTATTCCCCACCTACTTTAGGAATCTAACTCACTTCCCTGCCCAGTGGGTGGGTGGGTGTCAGGCCGTCTATCTTCTGCTAGATGGCAGCAAAGCCAAAAAACCTGTGGCTCTACAGTTGGTCTTGACATCAATGAATAGACCCTCATGGCTTTCCTGGTCTTGCTTCCTGGTAATCTTAACAGTGAAGGAGAGCAACCTCATCCAGTTTTTCATGGCCCATTTCATGCCATGCCCGACACGCAGCTGTTGTTCCCTGTGTCTCCACATATCTGTCCCTTCTTCATGGTGGAAATGAATTCATTCAACCCCAGTACAAAAGAACAGAAGAACATAGGGAAATGGAGGCATGGACAATAACTGTACTCTTAATTATCATTAGCATAGGGACCGGATTTCAACATACAAGTCAGAGCAAAGTTGAACTACTCTAAGAGTTGACAGCTCCTGTTTATTTTCATGGCATTGAAATGCCTTTGGCCAAAGAGACCAAAAAAAAAAAAAAAGTTACCAGCCAACTTGGAACAAAGTCTGATCTCATTTTCATTGGTGAAAACCTGAGGTTCAGCAATATAGTGATTTCTATTCCATCTTTTAGGAGCATTCACACTTTTTCAATAGCTGTCATCAAGACTTCTGTTGCTTCACTGTTCTAGAAATATCTCCTGTAGCATATTAAACCACAGCATAAGAAGCAGAGGTACATCAGCTGGGTACTTCATCTGAAAGCTCAGAAAAGACACAATACCTGTCAATATCTTCTGGAGATTCACCACACAATAAATTTATGAATTTCAATCTTACTTCATTTTAATGGCACCCCCAGGCCCAGATAGGATTCTGCTGTATGCCAGGGAGATTAGATGCTCTAGATTGTGTGAATAAATTAATGACTAAAAAAACCCACCCTGTTCCTTGGAGAGACAAATCATACTAGTGCGTGCAAAAAATTATCATCTCTAGTGTAAAAATTTTGTAAAAATGAACATAATTTATTCCTTAATTGCTGCAAAAGATCAGGCGCTCATAGACAGTGGAGAACCAGTGACCATGAAGAATTATAAAGACATTTAGTAGCAGATAACAGCTATGTGGAAAGACTGAGGTGAATAATGCATTTATTTATTGGACAGTTACTGTAGCCCCCAACTGGCTAATAGGATGCAAAGGGTAAGATGCCCTCTTAATCTCATAAACTTCAGAGCTGTTAAAGTAATAACTGTATTTATGTCTTCAAGGCACTTTGTAAACATTAACTAATGAATCTTCACTACATATCTGCAAGGAAGACATTTTATAGATGGGTATATGCACAAAGAAATGCAACGATTTATTCAAGGTCACGGGCACAGTCAACATTAGCAGAGATTAGTACACGGTGTTCATTAGAGCACATTCACATTGGGAGTAGCGTCTTAAATATTTCATTAAAAAAATACATCACACACCCTTCTCATCCAAAGCAGAACAGTACTGCAGCTGCAAAAAATGTCTTATCCAGAAACAAAATGACATTGTGAAGGGTCACCTCTTCTACTTCTTGTCAAATATACCACTTTGTTCTGCTTAGTTTGTTCCCATAGTATCTAATTTAAAGAGACATTATAGTACAGTGCAATTATCTACACACTCTTCCACAACTTTACATATCTTTAATGAGTAGTTTATATACAAAATTTGAGGATTGCTTGAGAAAAATTGCTTTCATGGATCTGGCTAATCCCTCAGATGCCATAGCTAGCTGTCCTAAGGCAGTTCTAGCTGAAGGAGTTGGTAAAAACATTAAAATTATATGTCTGCTCTTCAAATTCACAGGTGGAACCATCTCCACATTTACAGGGTGATAAATTATCCGGGCCAAATTCACAGGAGGGCCTGATACCAAGGGCAAATGCAATGGCATCTAATGAGTGCTCTTAGCTCGCTTGCTGGAATCTGCTCATCACCACTTTTTCCTCATCCTCAGGACAGCACCTGCTTACGCTTCGGTTAGTCTAAACAACTTCATTCCTATATATTAGTTATTTCAGCTCACTCACACTGGACTGAGGAAGGGAGTTACATCGATACCCCTGATATCAATACAGGCTGGGGGGTGAAGGTAATAAGAGCAGTCCTGCTAAGAAGGACTTGGGGTTACTGGTGAATGAAAAGCTGGAAACAAGCCAGTAATGTGCATGTGCAGCCCAGAAAGCCAACCATATCCTGGGTTGCATCAGAAGAAGTGTGGCCAGCAGCTCAAGGGAGGTGGTTTACCCCTCTACTCTGCTTTGGTGAGACTCCATCTGGAGTACTGTGTCCAGCTCTGGGGTGCTCAGCACAGGAAGGACACGGACCTGTTGGAGCAGGACCAGAGGAGGGCCACAAAAGCGATCCTCCTATGAGTAACAGCTGAGAGAGTTGGGTTGTTCAGCCTGAAGAGGAGAAGGCTCTGAAGAGATCCTACTGTGGCCTTTCAGTACTTAAAGGGAGCTTGTAAGAAAGGCAGGGAAAACATTTTAGTAGGACCTGTTGTAAGACAGTTGATTTAGACAGAAAGAAGACATTTTTTACAATGAAAGTGGTGAAACACTGGAAGAGGTTGCCTAAAGAGGTTGTAGATGACTCATGCCCAGAAACATTCAAGGTCAGGTTGGACAGGGCTCTGAACAACCTGATCTGGCGGTAGGTGTCCCTGGTCATTGCAGGGGAGGTTGGACTAGATGACCTTTGAAGGTCCCTTCCAACCTAATTCTGTGTTTCTATAAGTGAGTCCTACTAGAATATCTGAGCAAACAGGAGCTTTTGGTAGCCAAGCAGAAAAAAACAACAACAACAAAAAAACCCACAAACAAAACACAAAACCCCAACAAAACAAAGAAGCAAACAAACAAACAGACAAAACCCCAAAAACCAACATATAATGCCCTCTTCCATTGTTACATCTGTTTGTAAATCATGTTTTCTTGCATGCTGGGACAACACATCAGCGTCATTTACACCTTCAGTCATCAGGTGCAAGGGATGCTTTGGTCCCACTCCTACTATCACTCTATTATAGCATCAGTCCCATTGCACCAATAATCCTGTAATCACTCTACAAAAGGGCCAGATGATGAGGAGAAAGCACAAAATTTTACACAAGGTGGCGTGTCAGAGCACCTCAGTCATGGCAATCACTCCCAGCCTCAGATTATTTAATTTTAAAGGTAGGACCAGCCTCTTGGCACATTTTATTACAACTTCAGCTCCCTGATGATCAGATCTTGGGAAGCAGGCAAAGGCCATCTAGCATGACATATGGGAGTTTAACCTGCATCTCTTCTGTGATCTGCCTACTTACAGCACTGCTCAGCTTTTCATTTCCCTTGTTCAGGATTTCCATCTCAATATTGTCATTGAAATCTATCACTAACATATGTATCTCATCGCATCCTTACACTGTTAATTCATTTATCCATGAAGGAAAAAAATAGAGAATGTCCATCCTATTCACTTCATAATTTTATATTTTTTTTTGAGAAATTTCTTTTCCTGTCTGTAGTGGAAACAGTTTTTGTTTCATTGTTTGATTTTGTTATCATTCTTTTGCTGCACGCTAGACTGTAGCATCTCTTCTTCCAATTATAATTGAGGGAGATGGACCCTCAAAAGGAGAAATAAGATTAAATATTGTCAAAATAGTTTAGGGGTAACTCTGAGACAAGAGTCATCTATATGCTTACCAGGAACATTTGTAAACCATGAGGTAGTTGTAATAATTCTTTCTTTTCCCCTCCCAAACTATGTTCCGTTTTGTTCATTTTTTAATGTTTGTTGAACTGCAGCAGAAATAAAACTGGAGATTTATGCCAAAAATGTTAATTTTTGTTTCAGGCAAGAAGAATTGTTTGCCTTTTTATAGTAAAGCAACATTAGCTTGTTTCTTACCAAAGTAGACATCCTTTCGTTCCATTAACTGCTTCATGTTCTGCCTCAGGTGTATGATTAATAAAGGGCTAAAGTTGGATGAGTATATTTATCCAAATAATCCAATTAAGAGCAGTGGTGAATCCAAAGGCTGGTAAGAAAAATAACCCACCTGTTAAAATAATTGGACCGAGTAAGAGAAAATGGGTCCCATCTGTTTTTTCTGTTTTCTTTAGGCAGAATGAACAGTAATGCAGGAAAATACATTTCTGGTGTATTTTTAAATCATCATAGTAAAGTAAGAGGCCATTTTCAGACAGCAGAAAAAAAAAAAAAAGATTTCTGGAAATAAATACTATACCAGATGCCTAGTTTTTAACAGCAGGGCATGGAGATTCAGTTTGTCAGAACCATTACTGAGGGGTAGATGTGCTGCACTTGAAAAAAAGCGAGTTCTCTTCTTCTATGCCTCAGTTATTATAGAAACCAGCACAGTGGCAGATTGTGTCTCCTACATATGTTTAATTGTATTTAATAGTGTTTCTTCTCAGACATTACAAGCTGGGAATGAAGGGAATGCCTGGGAATAAAGAGAGCTGCCAGGCTTGAGAAAAAGAGAGCGATGAGGAACCAAGGAACATTTATAATTAGGGAATTAGTTCAGAACATGGTCAGTCACTGCTCAGTCTAATTGATTAATTGGGTTTTTGTCCACTTTTTGACTAATTCCATAAAATAGAATATTCCTTCCTATACATGTATTTCTACTTAGAAAAACAAATAATGGGAAAACGCCAGAGGAAGAAGAAAACAATTGCCAAAACACCCGTCCAGACAACTGAAGCATTACAGATCCAATTACAGTTTACAAGGATTGGGATTAGAAACACCACAGAACACCCTGCCATCTTTTTACAGACAAATCTTCTGGGCTCTCCTGATGCAGTGACTGCCAGTAGCACTGATTTCCAAGGAGGCATTTGTTAAGACCTGGTCTTAACAGGTGATATTCAAAGCTCCTTTCACTATGAACAGGCCCTTCAGCACTCTGAACATAAGGAGGGCAGGAGAACCTAATTTCTTTTTAAATGTTGGTTTACTGCAGCTTAAAGTCCCATAGGTTTCCAGACCATTTTTCAGAACCAGCAGGAAAAGCCAACCAGCATCCAAATGTCAGCTTTGTGGTACATCTTTCTGGCTTCCTCCTCTCTTTGAAGTTGGTAGCCTCTGAGCTATTAATCTGTTCCACCTTTTCAGCAGCTACAATATGTCTACCTTCTCCCGTAAAATGTGACCCACTAACACTGTTGGTAGGTAACAGTAAGGGAGAGGGGCTCCAGGGCATTATTCCCAGCTGTCCCCCAGGCTCCCTGACTGGGCTGACATCTCAGTTGGGATCAGAGAAGCTGAGAATGTACAGAGGTCCCGGACCCCAACATTTCTGCCACACAGTATGGTGGTGTTGTATGATGTGTGAACATCACACAGAGTTTCGGCACCACACTGGTGCTTTCCACGCTCTTCCACATCCCCTAGAGATGGCCTGTACCTGGTCAATCTGGGCACACTTTCCAGGCCCAGACCTGGTCTCTAGGCAGGCCACTGGCCATCATTCAGGCTCAGTCTGGGTGCAGTTATGGCCCTTCCAATTAATTTTCTTTGGCATTTCATACAAAACAGACAAAAAACAAAACAAATGGAAAACCCCAGCCCTAAAATATTCCTGAGTGCTAGGACATTATTAAACTACTCACATACAAAACATTCAAGCGGCTTGCAATAAATTCCCACAAACAAGCACAGAGCAAAAACTCCTCACCACCCCTGCTCACCTCCACAGATGTTTCCTTCCTGCACAGAGGCACAAAGGTGTCCATGGGAAGCAAACCATGCTCTATTCCTTTGGGGAAATGAGATAGCTATCTATTTATGAAAAAAAAAAACAACAAAAAAAACATTTCAAAGTCATACAGATGCACTTGGCGAGACAGTAGGTGGTGTTGCTGTAATCCTACCAAGCAAGGTTCCCTGTGCTAGCCTGGGCTGGATCAGCCCTGCTCTGGCTCCTGGAGTCTATACAGCTTCTCCAGGTTTCTTGTGGTGTAGGGCTGGAAAGGTCAGATGCTGCAGTGGTCATCGCCACCTGGGTAGTTACAACCTCCCTTATCCACATGGCTTGAGAGTATATGGCCTTCAGAAGAGCTCTTCTGGGTACTGCAACAGTTAATTATCTCCATACAGCTTACTTCTGTCTAGATTAATTATTCATTTATATTTCTTTACATTATTTACATCCTCCAGATGTTTTCCAGTGAGATGGAGCCCACTTTCTCTGTGGCCAGGCTTACACAGCAACCCGAGTCATCGCTGATTAATCTGGTGCCTCGAGCCCCTAGAGGGTTTGAATCCCTCAGGGACACGTGAAAGTTTCAGGAGTGTTACACTTTGCAAAGTGAGGTAAATGTGATCTACTGAAAGGCAAAAAAATGAGTTAATTCAATTAAGCACTTGGGATTTTCCACCTTTTCAAATTTTGCCTTTTTGTTTACACAAATGGATGACACAGCCAATAGATGCACAATGGAAGGAAGAAGGATTTCCTACGCTTAGAGATACTTCTACACAGACATACAGTGTACACTTTGAAACAAGGAAAGAAGGAAACTAACACTCAGTGTGTGTTCTCAACTTCAAATAAGTGGCTAGCTCTATGAAACAAAAGCTAAATGTGTATTTTGCCATCTGAACAGGAAAGCCAGCATCTTTTATGGGTACCAACATCTTTATTTCATAGGAACAACTCTTGAGGCTTGGGATGTGTTTTCCAGGCTCACAGCAGGAAAGAGGATTTCCAGGATATAGGCAACTTTCTTTAACACACAGTCACAGCATAGTCCTGCCCTGGCCTAGGGGAGGCAAACAATAGAGAAAGATGGGCTCTTTCTGATGGTACCTGAGGCAAATTAAAAAAAAAACAAAAACAAAAACAAACAAAAAACCCAACTGCCAGATGGAATCAGCTCTATTGAAATGGGCTCTCCCTGTTGACTGAACTCTTTGGTACCTCTTTCAAGCACCTGAAGCTAAGAGGTAGGAAGCCAGGCCACAGTTTTGCAAAACCTTTCCTGATGTCAGAGCTAAAGCTTGTCTTTGCAGTGTCCCTTTCTGTTTCCACCCATACACTGGCAACAGATACTCTTCTTAAAGTATAGCAGAACTAGCACATCCAGAAAAAAACTTGGGGAGTGTGGTAAACAGAAGGCAAGACATCACTGCATACCTTGGAACAGGAGAAGGCAGAAGACAGTGCCATCTTTCAGAAGAAGTATTTGGAGATGTCTTACCTGGTGCTGAGAAATAACACGATTGAATCAGACCTTCTCAAATACTGCAGCTGAAGTCCAAGAGGATGAGTATTTGCTAAGGAAATAATTCACAGGAGGCCATGCAAGAGGACTAAGGAAAGACTTGGTACTATCTGCAACACAGGTAACATGCAGCAGCACCTGAATGCAAAATGATGCACTAAAGCATGTTTCCTTGTAATCTTATAACCCTTCTGGAAGAGCTCAGCTCACAGGAGGTGCAATCTGAGGGAACAGCCCATCAGCTCATGCTTGACTGGATCATCCAGAGGGACTAGAGGAGGCACAAGTAAAGACCAATTAAATGTTATCAGATCGCTATGGACAGGTTTTCTTCCACCTAGAGTTATGTTTCAGAGTTTCAAACTGCTAGCAAGGGAATCAGAATTGTTGTACATGGCTCACGGAAATCTTTGAAATCTGTCCCCTCCACACGTGCAAACCAACACAACAAACCATAGCGCACCCACAGCGGGTCTGATGCATCCAAGAAGGAAAGAGAAGGAAGATAATGAGGGAAGGCCAGCTGCAGCCCGTTGGCAGTATTTAGCTGTTGTGCTGCCTCACTTGTGGCTCTGTTTTTTAAGTTCAGGCCTTACCCTTAGCTTATCTTTTCTCTGTCTGAAGCAGAGTCACTGAGGTTAATGACTCTCTTGTTTCCTCTGTAGTATCCTCTAGACTTTCTGGGTAGTGTGTATCAGAAACGTGTCAGCCCCGGGCTGACTCATCACACAGAATCATTCAGCCAACAGAACTAACTACAACTAACTAGACAGAATATCTACATCCTGACTTTCAAACTGATAAACAAAAAGAGAGGTTTGGAGTGCTTACATTAGTCACCCAAGGCTTTCGCAGTGTCCAGAGAGAGACAGGCACCCTGAAAGAGTAATTCAGGTCGTAGGAGGACTAAATTGCATTCCAGAGCTTCTTGTCTACAGGAATGAGAGCTTAAGACAAAGAGACTCTCAATTTAGGTGCCTCATTAAGTGCCTAGGATGCGATGGGATGAATTTGGGCGAAAGTGTTCATGCCGTTGCAACAACAGAATGCTAGTAGGGTTGCTGCTGTGATTCTACTTGGAGAAAGGCTAGCTCATCATTTTCCCACGAGCCTTTGATCTCACCCCAGTGACTCTGCTCAAGTGACTAATCCCCAAAAGCACAAAGCATTCCATTTTCAATTTAGAAAGAGAGTGGGTGTATAGATGAGTGTACCAAAAGGAGTTGGGGAAACCGGAGCAAGATGGAGAATATAATTTCAAACGCCTGTCCTCAGGAAGGGATATGTTCCTTTCTCCTCTTACGTGATTCAGAGGAGAATATCAGACTTTCTCCTATTGCTTTGAAGGCTGAGTGTTTAACCAGACATGCTGTCCTCTTGCCTGAGGACAGCTGCAATACACAAAGTACAATTTAAGAAATCATTGCTTTTATAAACTGCAATTATACAGGCCAGTAATGAAAACAAGAAAGGACTATTACCCTGTCCCTTCCAGCTATCAAGATTCATAACAACTGGCATCACTGTACTTAGCTATAAAGCAAATAGTTTTAACCCAATCAGAAATATCCTGGGTAGGAGTGTAAATGACCAAACTCCCAACTTTCACACACCACTTTCATAACATTCTGCCTACATTATGATTTCATGGTAAGCGTTCTTGCCTGGGGAGGGAGATGACTATGGAAAATTCAGGTACTGCCTCAAGTTCATGCTGATATATACATATAGAGAGTGTTTGGTCGAGTTTTTCATACATATTCTCCGGGGAAAAAAGACAACTCATGAAGTTATTCAGAGATTAAGCTGCTGTTGAGATTGAAGCTAATGGATCATAGAAGCATAGATTGGAATATACCTCCAGAGGTCATCTAATCCAAACTCCTACTCAAAACAGGACTGTTGCCATCCTAAGAGCTCTTCTTAATGGAGATCGGTGTTGGGCCTTCCTGATGCATCTCAGTGTATACATTGCCTTATTTGCAGTGAGAGTACTCTGCCACCGACCATCCACCTTAAATACCCAGGGTTTTTCTAGTAGGGCTACCGCTAGCCAGTCACTTCCCAGCCTGTGCTGATGAAAGGGGTTATTCTGCCACAGGTGCAAAGCTTTGTATTCTTCCTTCTTAAGTCATTCAAACTGTTTAGGCTGGCCTAGTCCTCTTGTTTACCAAAAGTCTTTTGGGTTGAAGACTCCACTCATGCTCTGCCACTCATCTTGCTTATTCTAATTAAATACCTTCTATAAATTTGCTCATGGTTCATTCTGTGTTATCAATCAGGTTGTTGTTGAATATGTTAAACAACCCCTGCAGTATTTCCTCTCATAAATGACCACCAACCAGATGTGACCCATCCTTTGAGCCCAGAGGTTCAGCTCCCCTCCCGTCCATCTGGTAGTTTGTTTCTCTAGCCCATATTTCTTCAGCTTCCAAAAGAGAATGCTGTGGGTGAGGGCAAGAAAATTGTTAATAAAGTCAAGTTGTATTAGATTTATGGTCCTCACTTTCTTCACATAGATTGTTGCGCTGTTGTAGATGGCAGTCCATGCCAACTGTTTCTGATTACCTTCTTACTCATCATATGTCTGTGAATGGATTCCAAGAAGAGATGTGACATTGTCTTTTCAGGAACCAAAGAGAAGCTGGCTGGCCTTCAAACAGGTCCTTGAGGTTTCCTCTTTCGTACTCCTTAAGGACTTACTGCTAGTCTTTTCCCTGTTGTCACGGGCTTCCCCCAATCACCAGGATTTGACAGAGAGAACAAGCAACACACTATGAAGTCCTATAAGCTGATTCTTTCAGCACTTTTGCTGGCCTTTTGCTGCAGCACCCACTCTTCCTGCACAACACGCTGGTTTGTTCCTGAGCTCTCCCCATTTCTTCTTTGAAAATCAGCCTTCTTCCCATTCATGACATTTGCCAAGGGATTCTACCTAGCACATTCCTCATTGAGCTGAAGCACACTCTCCTAAACTCCAGTCCTAACTCTACCACTCACATTCCCATCTCTCCTCTGGATCTTGAATGCAACCCTTTTGTGATCATTGCAGCAGAAACTGCAGCCCCATTTGATCCCAATTCTTCTCTTCCTGTTAACAATACATCAAGAGAGCATTGCCCCGGTGGACAGTTTCACAATTTACATTACAAAAGTGTGACTAACAGTTTAGATCTGCCTGAATTGCCTGAAAAACATCAAGTTGTCCATCTGACAGATGCCTAGATCATTGAAATCTCCTCTGTGAGCTCACCTAGAAGCTCTTCAGAAGTTCAGGAGCGAGAAAAGTTTCTCAGCTTTCGTCCTGGTTGCTAAGACCTGGGATCAGTTTTAAAACAAACCATTTTTTAATAACATAGTCTGTTTGTTAGCTAAAGAAGCCCATTGTACCTTCCGGGGTAGGATGGATTCAGTTCTTTATCCATCTGCTTCTGTCTTCTGAAGAAACTGTATTTCCTGCTAGATCTGCAAAACTCGTTTTTGTGCAATGAAGAAGAATGACAAAGATGAGCCATAGCACAGCCAGGGTCCTACATGATAAAGTGTTCTTTTATTTTTAGAGCTTTGTTCTAAAATATAGATACCTATTGATGATGCAATACTGACACCTTATTGCACTGCAGCTTTTGGGGCCTTGCACATTCTGTAGTCATTCCCACTTGTGAAAAGTTAACAGAATACATAAGTAAAAAGCTAGCAAACCCAAGAAGTTGTTGCAGTTGTTTATTCTTTCTTGTTTCCTTCTGACTTCAAGCACTGAGGTGGTGCAGAATTAGAACTCCTATACTGTATTACATCACATTCTTAAAAGAATGCATATAAGAATGCATGCATTTCCTTGTAATGCATACCAGAAAAATGATCTCTGCTGTAAAAAGGAGCAAGAATTTATCTTTTCTTAGGAGAGGAAGACCGTAATCATCTAGGCCTAGTGGGTAAAAACTTGATGTGATCAGAGACCAGATACAGCCTCAGGGAGATTGTTGTGTCACAGAACTGAGTTTTACCAGTATCTGAAAGCATCAGTGTCCTGACAGTGTCCATGTCCTTCTGCCTAGGTAGTTCAGTCTTCCATTTCCCCATAATCCATAAATGATTTGTGTGTGTGTGCAAGCTTCGCAAAAAAAATAAAAAAAGGTCTGGCTTACTCTCTGCTGTATCATCCTCCTTCTCCTTTCCAAAAACATACATTTTAGCTAGAAAAATGACTGAGTATGATAGAAATATGGGCTCTGCCTCTGCTTCTTTCTACTCAAGTGGTTATTTTTTCATTAAGAGTAAACTCCTTTTGCCCTGTATGTGTCCTGCACCTCAGGTTGGGAAAATCAGAATCACCTTACCCCTGGAACCAACGTTTCCCACAGCCTTAACAGCTTTTAGATCCTCTTCCTGTCTCTTAAATCACTCCCTGTGCCTTCCACAGAGCTGTGCTTGTTGGCCTCCTTCCTTATCTTAGACACACAGAGAGTTTCTGGAACTCCTTTCAAATGGACTTTTGAGGTTTTCTTCAGCACTTAGGGTATCAAGTTATCCATTAACAACTGAGGTCCAAGCATCCAATAGTTATACTTAGTGCTAGTTCTCCAGCCTCTCTCCCTAACCAGGATGTTTACCTTCCGTAAGACTCTTAGAAGTTTAATCTCCTCACTGGAATTTGCATTTGTCTCGCGAATGTAAATTCCCTCCCACTGGCACCCGCTAGCCTCTAACAAGGTAAGCTGTTGTTACAGGGCGTCTAGCTCCCACCAAAGCTAAAATCTCATCTACCTAAAACCCCTGTGGCTTTCACACTATACTGTCTCCAGGAACACATGGATGTGGATGCAGGGCCTTGAGGGTGCGCAGTCTGAAGAAGCTGTCGGTCCCAGTTCGCTTCGCCTGCTTGAGCTAGCTGGTTGTGATTTTTGCCAAGTGGCTCTTGAGCAAGATTTACCACTGTTAGAAGGATTTTTATTATAAAAATATCAACTTATCAATAATGGGGATTAGCCCTGTGAGCTCTCAGAGACCAGGCACCGGCATAGGCACATCCACGCAGTCCCCAGTGCACAGGAGGAACCAGCTCCTGCACCCAAAGCCTGTTTGAAGGTGCAACCTTCTCCACCAGCGGGAAATGCTGATTTCTGGGGCTGTGCTTCAGAACAGCTGTAGCAGCCACCATCCCCTTGCAGATGTGCTATGCCCAGCCCCGTGAGGATAACGCTGCCTCCAAGGCCTCAGAACTTTAGCTTGCACAGGAACAGCAGATGCTTCTAGTTCAACTCCCCAAGTAGATGCCAAGAGCTGGAAAGGGAATCTCTGTTGCTGTTATACTTCGTATATGTGCTGGCAAGAGCACTTTCTGTTAGCATGACTGCATCTCCACTACGGCTGTTGCTGGCATGTATCTGCTGTATTAAAACACATGCCTTTACCCCAGCCAACATTCCTGTTGCAGCCAACATTTCTCGCGTAAGCCTGGCTGGAGCTCTCCGCCGGCTGTGATCGTACGCAACCAGCAGCGTCTGTCTGCTCTTTGGTCAAAGGTCTGTCCTGGAGCATGATGCTCTAGCACTGGCTCATCGATAATGCTTACCCAGGCATGGAAATGTTTCCGAGGGTTTTTTTTTGTCTTTCAGCCTGAAGAAGTTATCTCAGAGTAATGGTAGATTTGCACTCCTTACACTGCTACCTTTCCCATGATTCATGCCTCACCAGGAACTTTTCCTGGACCTAGAAGAGAATGGAAAGTTTGGAGGATAGTTGTTTTTAAAGCAAAAGTGCTCCAAAATACTCATCTTCAGCCAAACAATAGAGACTTGGCATCATCTGTTACAGTCTAGCCAGCTTCCAGCTGCATCTGAGCATGCTTACGAGAAAGAATCATGCTGAGAGACAGCTACTGTCACATACAGCTAAAGAAATACAGGGAAAAGCTCTGCTTCTCACCTCCCACTGATTCCTCCATGATAACTTCTTCCAGTAAATTAATTAAAGTTCGTTGTGTCTTGAATTCTATATTTGGCTGCAATTCTTTGTGCTTACATGTTCTGTAAGTGCCACAGGGAAAAAAAGTCTAAGAAATTGTTGTATGCTATGTTCCAGGAAACCTTTATTTCAAGGCAATAAAACTTACTTGAGCTTAATCAAGACTTCTCATAGGACTTGCCTCAACAAAAAGCCTTCCTGAGGTTAAGTAAATGTTGTAACAAGATTACATGTGCTGGTGTGGTGGTTACAGGTGGTCAATAGGAGCAAGACCAGTTATCTCAGATTCAAGGACACCTGTTTAAGGGGTGTACATCTCAGAGGATAAGGACAAAAATAAAGATCAATCAAACAATGGCAATGCCTTGGAACTGTCTGGCAGGGGTAGGAAAGGATGGGGATCACATGTGTTAGAAGTTTTCCAGCTGCTCCACTCATGCTGGCCAGACTAGGCCGCCACGTAGCTCTTCTCCAAGTGGAGAGGGTAATTTTGGTAGCAAGGCTTTATGCCCAGTGCAGAAGAGCAGTGAAAGTGGTTACGGGGATTCAGCCCAAGCTGTGATCTATGACTGTTTCAAGTCGTTGCCAAAGGGCAACCACCGTGGTTACAGGTACCAGCAGACAAACTGTTGTACAAGACCTTGTGTTGAAGAGGAAGCACAGGTGCTGAATAGCAACAATGGCCAGGGAGAACGGAAGGGAACCCATCCATTTAATGCTCAGGATATAAGACAATAACTTACTTAAGGCAATTTTGTTCTACATTCCCAGGAGTCTCTCAGCTCTTCTCTTTTTTGATAGCCCAGTCATCATGTCCATAATAATGCTCACCTAATTCTGGCTGGGATTTATCTTTTTTTCCACAAAAACGGGACACGTGGGTTGCTGTGCTTGGAGCTGTACACATACCAGTAGCGTCTTTTGAACAGGCAAACAGACACAAAGCCACAGAGAGAGCTGCTGCGGCAGTGACCGGCTTTCAGTTGGCTGCCTCCCAGAGAGGGATTTACAGTCCTTGACTACACCAGCCTTGAAGGGTAAGAGGCAGAAACCTGAGCTAGCCAAAAGGAAATGCTTAAAGGAAGGGCGTAATAAAATCTACCCCCTCTGCACTCCTCTTGGGCTTGGATGACTTCCCGCAGGCTCCCAGAGCTGGACTGCCAGCCCGAGGCCTCCGTGTCTCGCTGTCTGGGCAGGGGTGTTCACCCCACTCTCAGACACATCACTCACTGTGCACCAGGGATGATGCCTCCTCTTTTCAAAGCATGGCCAAGTTACTTCTGCACTCAGCTCTGACCTCCCTTTTGAATCTATTGCATGCACCTGGTACTTTCTCCTTCCCTCCTTGGCAGCACCCATCAGCTGCCAGTGGCCCAAGGTCTCCTTAATGCAGAGGGTCCTGTGGCTTGTTCAACTGCCACTAACATTCCTGAGCCACCTTGCTGTACGGGAATATTGACTCTTACTCACCATTGTCTCAACAAGTTTCTTGATTTCTTTCATCATATTGGGCATATGCCCCAGCCACATGGACATCCCTGATGCCTGTCTCCAGCATGGTTAAAGAAAGGGACAGGAGACACAGGACACAAAGGGATGGGAGATACTTGAAAGGAGGCAGAGGAGACACATGGGTGGACATTCCTGGGGACATGGCTGGAGATGCACTTTTGGGAGGAACTGCTCTGAGACAGAGGAGGTACCTTAGATAGTGGCTATGGGTGATCCGCACAGGGAAAGGACAACTCTATGTCTGGTGGACAGAGGAAAACAAGGAGGAGAAGTTATGTGCAGAGCCACCATCCAGCGCTGCCCATCACCTCACCAGAGAGGCTGGGAGGGACTAAGAGAGAGGCCTCATAGAAACAAGGGAAGCTGAGGTTCAGGAGGTGTCTGGTTTAAATTTAGTCTGGGGAATGGGGAGGAAAGGTGTTTCCCTAAGTGTTTGTTTATTTGTCTTCTTTTCCCCAGTGTCCAAATCAGAAATTAAAATTTTATGTTTAACTTGCCAAAAACTTAAATGAAGTAAAATTCTCCAAGTCAAGACAGTTGTGCCAGTGACACTCATTTAAAACTGCTTCTTCTATTAAACAGTAGTTTTCAACTACAACAATTAATCTACCTGAGATTCCTTCAATGAGATACCATGTTCTGCAAACAGCACTGCCCTTGAACTAGACATAGACTTGAAAAACAGCTACAAGCCCACTATATGCCTCAGTTCCTCCAAAAAACCCTTTACCCTTTTTGCCTAGTTCTGTTCTCAGCAGATCTTTCAGTTTTGAAGTCCATAAATACTCCTCTTGAAATGCATAGCTCATTTTCTCTGATGCTGTATACCTGCCTTAATCTTGACAGCCTGATGCACAGTGGCTGGAACCAGCTAAGCCAGGTTTCATTTACACACACACACGTGACAGCAATAGTAGGTCTTTTCCTATTCTTCTGATTTCTCTTAAGAAAAAAGCTACCTAGCTCTTGGACAGGTCAAAAAGCATCACCTCTAGTGGACATCTTTGCATCTTAAAGCTTATTCTCTTCTACATGGACACTCCTCCCATACGTCACTTGTTGCAGAGCCAGGGAGGTACAACCCCCCTCACCTGCTGGTGAGGTATTTTAGTGTGTACAAAGAACAGTATCACCATGCACAGCCCTGCCTCATTTTATGTAGAATATGGGGAAATAGTTGTGCAAACCAGTTGTGCATATGGAAACTATCATCCCCAGACCTTGGCTAGCTTCACTGGAACACCAAAAATCTTGTTGCCTCTCCAAGGACTATTTTCCTATAGTGTTTCAGTCTTTTCTTGCTCCCACCCATTTCAACACCAAAGCTGTTCGAAACAATCTATCACTTTCTTCTTTTTTTCTTCAGATGAAGGGAGAATATTTTCCCTGTCTACAAGAATAGCTGTGCTTTGTTACTTACAGATTTAAATGAAATTAATCTGGGCAGAAGTCTGGTCTGGAAAGCTTCAGCTCAGAGGCTGAAAGTTTCAGCAGGTAATTAGCATCTGAAAATAGAGCCGTTGAACAGGAACAGTTTGACTGGGATATTCCAAATATACATCCCAGTGAAGAACAAGGGAAAGAAGCACTCCGTTCCACGCCAAGCACAGATACTTATCCCAGTGGAGAACTGGGGGGAAAGGAAACCTCCAGTGAATAGTGACATTTCGAGTCCAAGTCTGAGGAGGGACTGTGCCTGCAATGGCTCTGGTGGATTTTAGGTACTTTTATGCCCTTTCATTTCTATGGTTGAACCACTCCTCCCTCTTCAACATACTTAGCATATCTGGAGTAGGCAGTATTATTCTTTCCCTTTTATAGATAGGAGACTCCAGGACAGGGATACTAATAACAAAGCCCTCAGAGGTATCCTGGCTCATTAATTCCAAGAAGAGTCAAGAACTCAGTTGCACAGAAAGGTTTGGGACTAACCAACCTTCAAAGCTGTTTACCCATCCTGTGGCTACAAATCACCTTGGATGTCCTGAGCCCTGGGCTTGTGCTTCAACACCTAGAGATGCTTTCTTCTATTACAGCTGCTCCCAAATTCAGTATACTTTCTTGCTGAACAAGGGAGTGGTACCACTGCACTTACAATGTGGATAGATAGAAGCATTGGCATCCCTCCATCGTGGGTTTCTGCCTTCAACACTTTGGCCACAACCCCACGTTCACACCTCAACCACTGCAACACAAAATGTCTTTGCCTGGGCAATAGCCCAGGGGCAAGTCCATGGCCACCCACTCTGCCTTCACTGACCCAGCTGGCCAGGTGACATCGCTCTTGCCTGACCATACCCTCACCCCACATGCAAAATTTGGCACTCCCTCCTCAAACCTCCTTTTTTCCCCCCATGAGCCCCAAGAACTATGGGAAGAGCTGTACTTCATGCAGAAGTATTTCTCCTCCCCCCAGACTTCTACAATATTAAGAATGTCCACAGTTAGACCCAATGGCAGTAGATTCTCAGAGAATTAGTTCAGGTGATTTGGAGCTCAGCCCTTGGTAAATCTTCTTGAAACTCCACAGATTTATTCCTAATGTCGGTTCCTGAGAATCACACCTTCAACCTCCGAAGCACAAAATCATCTCTTTTGTTAGAAGATTTAGCTACTGCTTAAATTCATTAGCAAAGGTAATTTTGGCCTAATTAGCTTTCTAATTTCTATGTTATCCCTTGTAGGAATATGCCCTCAGAAATTAGTAAAATGGTTTATAATATATGTTAATCACTGTAATCTGATTTGTCTTTAATTATACACGTAATGGGGAAACTAATTGGAAGATGAAGGGTATTCGGAAGGGTCAAAAGATGTAAATCAAGAAAAGAACAGAATGCTATCATTAAACAACCAAAAATATGCTTTTGAGTATATGGAAGAATATTTGTTTCCTATAGCAGAAATGTTGGATGGCTTCCCTTCTTTTAGAGCTCCTTAATGTAGCAAAACTGATTCATAAATCTAAGACAACTGGGGTTTTGGCCTTAAAACATCTGCCTGGCCTGACATGGAACACCTAATACTAGGATAAAAATACGGAAAACTTATTTGCAGAGTAGAAAGCAAAGCTGCAAATCATAACAGTTGTTTCCAAATGAAATTTTCTTAGGTTCAAAATTGCCTGCTTGCAGGAATCACAGCACTGTATCCTGAAGTTTCCTCTGTATTTAAAAAACAACCTGGGCTGGTGGATCTTTTTGTGACTTTGCAGTGAATTTTTTTCCTTTCCTGGGGCTTAACGGACAATAACAGAAAAAAATTATTCATTATGGGCATATTATGGGCATTCATTATTCCTGTTCTTGAAAAGTACATTTTGTATGAAGTACTGTCAAATTCGATCAAAGCTTGTGATGTTGCAGTGTAATGTCACTTTGCAAAGAACAGCAAGGGAGGGAGAACAGAAATTATAGCTATCTTACAAAGTTGTCAGAAGGGAGTAATTTTAAAATATCTTTTTACACAAAAGGATATACATTAGCAAAAAATGAATACATGGTAGTTATTCATGGTTTTTACCATAAATATTTGAAAGGATAAGCTTGCTTTCTCACTGTAGGAGAATTCAGGTGTAGATTTGGAATTTGTCTGGATGAAAACCAGGTTTTGGTTGAATCACGGTTTTTACAATAGGGTTCTGCGTGGGGTTATTTTTTCCTATTATTAGATTAAAGTTGATGAATACCAATATGCAGTTGTACTTTGAGGACTCCAGTTCAGTAATTACCGCACAGAATGCCTGTCCTCAGTAGCAGAGCCTATTAACAGGCTGCAATGTGAACAGGGGAAGCCGATGCCCATGCTCGGCCCTTCTCAGCCTAACAGATTTGCCAGAGCTTATCTGACAGTCCTACCTGGGCTGGCTTTACTTTGTGCCTGACTCAGGAATTGCATCCATAATAGATTTTCTATTAAAAAACACCAATTGCTAACATTTGCACCGTTTTTCGAACTTCCCATCTTTAATTTGAAATTTAATCTTTCAATTTGTTGCTCACTCTTGTGGGTGAGCAAGACATCTGTGATCAAGTGTGTGACAAGCATCCACAGCAGATTTTCAGGTATTTTAGGAAAATCAAGTTATCATTTAATTGAATGTACAAGTGCACAGTGCTATACGGGCAGAAGTTTTCCAAAACCAGAGTGACACCTTGTCTCTTCAGCTCCTGTAACTTAAAGCAGAGGGAAAACTGCTGTCCCCAAGAGGAGCACACTGTCATCTCTTCATACAACTTGTTACTATACATAGTCCTGTTCCTGTCCATAGAAAAATTGGCCCAGTATGTCCCAGTAAAGTGCCAGTGCTTTGCTTGGATACAAGCTATTTCCTTCAAGTAATAACATCTAAGAACATCTAAGAAGTTCTCAAGGAGGCTTCACCACATAACAAGCTGCAGGTTAGTTTTGAACCCAAATATGACAATGTTCGGCATTTCAAATAATTTAGATTATTAGAATTTCATTTAAAATATTAGAAATTTATGTAAATTCTTAGAAAGAGACTCAAACACACAAAATTTCTCTTTGGAACCTCCAGCCTGACATACTGCAGTTGGACCAGTAGCCACAATGAAGTCATGAGGTGGAGAGGTCATCGTAAAGCAGAGCACAAAACCAAAACCTTACCCACGTGGTTAGGAAGTGCAATTTATCTCAGGCACAAAGAATCTCATTTGTACTATCTTTTGGCATTTAAACAACAAGAAAAAGATAATAGTTGATTTTTTTTTATTATTTTGAAATAAGAAGTCTTGTACCAAAGGCCTTTCCAAGTTGCATTTATACAATTTCTTTCTTCGCTTTTTGTCAGCAATGGATTTGGCCTCGTGAATATCAAGCATATCTCCTGGGTTAGGCAATATCAAGACATCTCCTAATTTAGGCAACTTGATATACCAACAATTATATTTTTTAATGACTCGTGTGTATATGAGGGGAGACCCCAGCCTTTCAGCAACTGGCAGCTGAGATCCCAGCACAGCTAGGAGTGGGATGCCATAACGTCTGCTAATCTTCTTAAGAGAACTAACCACACAGTGGGATGTGCCTTAAAGCTGGCTCTTAATTTTTTAATATATTTTATTAAATAGGGAATTGGGGAATCAGAGCTCATCCATGCATTTGTTACTTCTGCTGTCAATAGGACCAAACCAGGCCAGCTACACAGAATAAATTAAACATGAGTCAGTTGAAATATTAATTTAAAATAATATTCTGTGTAGACATAGATCTTTCATGATGACAAAATATTCAAAAGATTTTCAAATTGTCTGTGAATTTGCAACATTTGCTGAATAATTTGAACAATTAACTTTCCCATGAGGTATTACAAATTGTTTCAACCATCCGCCAGTCTTCTTGTTTGGCTGGTAACCTAAGTCATCTGCTACTGATTACTGCTATCAGAACTTTAAATGGCAACAAAATTAAGCAAAACCAACCTGCACCTTGTATAAACTCTCACAGTAATGAAACAGCACTGTTACAATTGGAAAACCTTCAATAGCCTCATAAATAGCTAGTAACTTCTTGAATATTTAGAACCGTCAAGGAAGCTGAGCAGCACTAGCCATGCATGTAATATTTTTTTCTCAGTAAGCACACCATGTTATTTAGCATGTTCTAGCCCAAAGAGAATCTCATTCAAAAATCTTGGTAGGTCAGTGGAAATCTCCACAGACCACAGTGGGTCTTCAATCAGGCCTCCACCGACAACCTCCTAATGCAGCAAAGGACCTTGCTAGGACACAGGCAGATGTCCTGCCCAACTCCAAGCTGCACAGTCAGGGTCAGACATTGCTTTCTCCTTCTCCATCAAGACTCACCGAGGAAGTGGTGCATGTTTACGGTGCTGCAGACACTGCCACAAGGCATCACTGTGCAGTTCACCCTGCAATCCAAATATCGACACTGCTCATGACCATGTCTGTTTCAAGAAAATAGCTGCTCCATGTATTTAAACCTTCATGTGGGAAGCAATTTGTGTGGATGCAATCTGTCTGTGCATGAAGCCACAAGCCAGAAGATAACTTTCGTACTCTTTAAAGAAGAGTCCAATGGGAATGGTAATCACCCCATCCCTTGTGGGCTTCATTTAACCTGCATCTAATGCCTTTCCACGGGTGTGTAACTGAGCAAGCACAAGTGTGGCCACACACCATAAGTTATGAAAACATGGATAGAAAAGATGCAGTGCAGCGAAGAATGATACGAACGAATCTGGATGACATTTAACATAACAGTTAATGGTCATATTGTTCTTGGGTTTTACTGAAAATTACCAGGCGGGCTCTGGAAAATATGTGCTGTTGGGAATCTGTTCAGAGTTTTTATCAAAGCTTCTTTGCAATTAGTGGCAAATTATTGTTCATTCCTCTGGAATTCCTTGAAATAAGATCACCCTGATTTCAGCTCGATACTATTCATGGCCTTACAATCTTCAGCTCTATGGGAAACATGCTTTAATAATAAATGTAATAGCAAGTATTTGTGCGGCAAGCAGCAGCGATAAAACGTTAGTGCTGTTCAATAGCATTTTCACCATCAAGGGACTTTGCCAACCTTAATCTTTACAGCTCCCCATGAGGTGAGTGTGTGAGCAGTTTATCTCAGTAAATGCAGCGATAAGAGCAGCTAATCTCTCCCTCCTGAGGCTGGTGGGTCCCCCACCCTGATAAGGGCAGCCCCAGCGTGGCAGCATTTGGCTGCTGGCTGGGCCATTGCAGAGGTAGGGTCAGTTGGATGGAGGTTGTGTTCCAAAACACTGCTCTTTTCTTGTTCAGGCACTTCACAGACCTCTGAGTTAATTATTCCTCCCTTCTTTCTGGCTGGAGTGCTGGCACACATGTGGGAGTTGCTTGCCTGAGGCCAGGGTGCTGGAGCTGAACTGGGAGCCGGGAGTCTGGGGAGGTTGTTGGCTTCGTTTTCCCACTGCTTGCTAACATCCTGCTGTAAACACAGTAGCTTCTAGGCTGTTTCTCCATAGTACCTAAGAAAGGTTACCCAAAGTCCCACATGGGACTGGAAGTACGGGGGCTGGCTGGTGCAGCCTGGCCAAGCCACAGAGGGTGAAGGTCCTCACTGGAGATGTGGTGGAGCCCATCTGCAGCTCTGCTCCTCCACTGCTCCTTCCTTCCTACCACCATTGCTATCAAGGATGACAGGTAAAGGCATGGAGGAAGGGCAAAGAGACACCTCGCCAACCATTTTTCCCGAGGGAAGGTTTCCATCTGTGTGTCATCCATGGGCTGTGCCATACTCTTCTTTAGAAGGGGATGCTGCAGAGTCACTGCAGCGTGACAGAAGATTAGAATTAAATGTTCCTCTCTCAGAGAGCCTCACAAAGTCTTATCAGGGCAATCTCATCTGCAAGCGTGGTGCTGATGGGCCATAGGAGTACACTAATAGAAAAATAGATTATTATTATTAGCTATGTCATTGAGAAAAAGATGGCATTAGAAGTATTACAAATAGCTTTGGGGTTATTTTTTCAGTCATAAGGTATAAAACGATGATGATTAACCATAAGGGAAAATGTTGGAGTGGTGTCACTACTATCATGGCTGTTCCTAGCAGCATAATTATCAGTAGCGTGAACAATGGAACAGCATTGTTAATTTAAACTGCAAAATATTTTCAAGTAATTTATGCAGCAAAAAAAGCCTCTGACTTTTACAACAGCCAGAGTGAAGGCATGTAATGATTTTAAAGGCAAAGATGTTACTAACAGTTCCTTTGAATGGATGGGATGTATACTGTTTCTTTTCCTCACATAACAAAAAATAGTTCTAATTTGATTAATGATGTACCTTCCGAGATTAAAAATGCAGCATGGAAATCTTGATTAGCAATCATTGCTACCCGAAGTTAATGATTGTTAATGATTAATTAACAATTGCTCAAATGAGTTCCTGAAGCAATTGGATGAAATTATATAGGAAATTACTGTGCCATGGTACACTAGAAAAATGATTCCCCTAGTGTGTATTTATAGAAGTAAATTGCACAAAGCAAGCAGCAGATCAATTATCAAAACTAATCACTCCTGGAGCTTGGGATCTCATTTACCTTTTATTTGGGGCTGTGAAATGGACAGATAATACTCATGAAAAGCCGTGTCACCAGTGGTAAGATTTAGCATCTGGTGACGGATGCTCGCCCAGAATTCCAGCCTTACAATAACAACATATGCTCTTCATGTTCCCTTGTAACCTTTGAGTTTTGGAGGAAAGTATAAAAAATTGCAGAGATGCGATGCTGTTTTCTTCTTGTTTCGCTTTACTCAGCAGAGAAACGCAGACAGACAACTTCATGTGCAGCTGAATGACCACTGCTTTCGAGGAGCACCACAGACCTCTTCGCCTTAATCCCACTGCAGGATCAGTGCTTGGTCACATATTTTACTTGATGTGCTTGCAGCAAACTGAGGGTGGAAACTGCTTTGTATTATGTTAAAAAGCAAACAGGGGGATAAGGAGGAAAAATGATGCAATCATCAGAAAATTATTTGAAAGAGCAATAAAATTTTACTAGTCTAATGAAAAGGGGAGAAGCAATACAAACATACAGAACTTGTCACATGGTTGTATTTTGTTTAATAAGAGAATTTATTTTTGAGTGAATGGATGATTCACATGGAAAAATATGTTCTAAGTGTTCATCGTCTGTGGGAGAGTACTGTTACAACATGCATTATGTGGTTTTGGAGGGAACAGTTTAGCTTTGTAATAAAGACGTGGGCTTCAGTGGTAAGAAAAGCCTACGTTACTTTAAAAATCTGTCAGGGTTCCAGAAATAAAGCTTTCCTTAATGGAAAAATATAGCATCATTATTCCCAAGATGTTATTACGACTCGGTCTCGTCATGCAGAGCAATCCGCGGCTGGTTATCCGTGCTACTGAACCATTCAATAGTCTCCTGGAAAGATACCGTCCCATCCCTTTTATAACATTATAGAAACACAGTTACTGTGTAATTATCTTCCCTTTCACAATATATGAGGGTCATAACACTACAGTGGGGAAAAAACATCCACATCCTAAAACTTTCATTGCTCCTTCTGGGCTATAAACCCTGCACCTACATCTGCTGTTGGGCTTACTTCCCCTTCCATCCTGCGCTCATTTATTCAACATGGAAATCTACTGGCAAATAAGTTTTTTATCCAAGTTTCCAAAGCCAAAACGTTGTTTCACGGATGCGAAGGGAAGCCCAAGCTCATTGCCTCATCCTAAACCCGTTCTGTCAGTGACTATGTCTGTTGGGAGCGTCTGGACCGGCCTTTATCCACCACAGAGTGGTTGTATACAGCACGTGGGGAAGGTGCGTGTGGTCCTGGGCATATATGAACATATTGGCGTGAGATAACCCCCTGTGCCTTAGGCTGAGGTGAGTTGCCGAAATGGGTAGCAGAGACACAAGTAGGATACAGTGTCTCCATAACTCAGAACTGAACCCAGATGATTACTGAATTGAAAATAAACAGATCAAGTCTTTTTTTTTTTAATAGAATTCCTCAAGAAGAATTGTAAAAGGGTACCATTTATCATCTTGGTTGCTTATTTGTTTAAAACATTGCAAATGAAGTGATTTGCTGCAGCAGAAGTGTAGTTCTTGCTTGTACGGCATAACTTGGGTCGACCTTAATTTCCATTCCTAGCTGCGTTACTATCTGAAAACAGACTTTTCCAGTATTTGTATTTGTACAATTTTGTACAATTTGTACAATTTGTACAAATTTGTACAATTTGTACAAGTATTAAGTATTTGTACTTAAACCTAGTTAGAAGTACTTAGAGAAATGAGTAGATACAATTGAAATTAATAGGTAAGCTGGAAAAAAAAAAAAGAAAAAAAAAAATTAAGGAATCTGTTACTGAAAAACAACCATTACCACATCCATCATTCCTGCATTTCAGCTCTGCCAGAGCAGAGCCCAGGACAACAGAAAATAACTTGTTTAATTCATTAAGAAACAAAGCAAAGATGAAGCATCATTGCTGCTCTTTGATCCTAACTTCCTGAGGAGTAATGTTTATAGCCAGACCAAATATGAAAATGTCTATATGCCTCTCTCATCTAATCTGAAAATATGCTTCAATTCCCCACAAAAATAAAATGCCAGGAAATCTTCAAGTAGGAGAATGTATCCGTTGCCAGGTACTGTTGCTATATTCCTTCAACATTACTTTCCTGTTAAAAGGTATAAAGAATGCATGCTTGCAGCTTGGCATGACTTATACCCAGGCTGCAGCTTTGTTCAATAAACATCACTGACCACACCATTAGATAGATATATATAAATATATATATGTAGCCTAGAAGACAACCCATTTAATGCACATTTTTTAAGTAATTTTCAGGGAAAAAAATATGAAACTGAAAACTCCAGAGCACTAACAGCCACAGTAAAGGAGAAAAATGAACCTTTTAGTAATATTTATATTAGTGACTTGTATCAGCCATTGTGATGCAGACTGAAGGAAAATCTCAACAGCCAGTTCTAATACGGACTGCATGAAATTTGGAAAGATCAATATTTTGACACCTTTCTTTTAGCTAAGCCTGAAATTAAGACCCAAATCCTATTACTGAATATTCCCATGCACTACAGTGCTCCCAGTGGGACACCATTTGCCCCTGCTCCCAGTAATTCAAGCCCCATTTATGGTAGAATTTCATAAAGATCTATTTAAGATAAAAGAAACACAGGTTCCAGTTTCCTCTTGGGTATCTCTCTAGGGCTGGGGAAATTCAAGTCAGATAGAAAACTTTTCTTCCTCAGAGAGGAAAAATTCCACTTTCATACATGGAAGCTAGGCACAAACCCCCAAATGTGAGGCAGCTTCATGAGATTTGGCATGTCACTGGAGGGCACAAACTGAGCACTGTCCCTAATGATGAAGTTCAAGGAAATGGCCTTAATTGGGCTCTTTGAAAATGCTGAAGAATTGAGTGAAACTGATGAGCCAACGCTGACCATGGAAACAAGCCACTACAGCCCCTCAGCCAAAAAGAAGCAAAGAGATGAGTTGGCCAAAACACTGAACCAAAAAGAAGCTGAGCCTTCTTGTACCCACAATGCCCTTCTGGGTCAAAACATAGAATAACAGAGCTGTCTTCCTCTATGACTTCTCACCCCACCTTTGCCCTTCAAATTGTTTTTAAAAACATATTTTTTTGTAAAGCTTTACAGCTCCCTCCCTCACCATGAGCCATCAAAAACTAATGGTCTCATTCTCTTATTCTGCATGTGCCTCACCTGGTACAGACAAACCCTCTGATGCTAGAGGCCAGTTCGAGCAAATAGCAGCGTGAGGACTTCAGGATCTGTCCAGGAACAGCATACACATGTAGTTTTCAAACCCTCATCGACATGCTGCTTGCTAGCTTGCCCCCATGAGTAGCTGCTTCACTCCTTGCATGACCTCCCTTTGTCCCGCCCAGCACTCCCTGTCCTGTCCCTTCACTTGTATTATAAAAAAAACCCCAAAAACATATGGCATCTCTAAGATTTCAAAGCCTTGACTCTAGGATCAAGGAGTTGTATATGAGGGTGGTGGAGTATATCCTTCCTCTCAGGGCCCCCAAAAGCTCTGGTGGGTGGTCAGGAGCCTGTGCCTCAGGTGGAGAGGGGCATGGGGGTACTGCAGGTACCAGTGCTATGGCATTATCCACACCAGCTCCTTCAGCTGAGTTGTCAGGAGACCCAGATGCCTAAGCCTCAGTCAACCACCGATGAAGGACTACACAGTAGAGCACCATATTTTAAGTATCACTGCCAGCTGATATTTAGCCATCCATATTGCACAGACTGCACATGTTGGATAAAAATTTACCTTTTGCTGAAACATGATTTCATCCGCAGCAGAAATTCAGAGCTCTCTCTCTTTCTCACCCCTCCAAAAATAATTTGAACTTTTTTTATCAAAGTACCTGCAGCCCAGGACACCAGCGACACCCACTTGCTGCTCACCTGAGGGCTTGGAGTGGGATCCACGTGCTGCTGGAGGGACATTTCCAGATGAATGACGTCAAACTGTCATAAATATTTCCAGCATCAGGTTGCTGTGTTCAGACTCTTCAAACTCATGCTAACGCAAGCCAGAATTATACTCAGAGAGGCTCCCTTGGGGCTTAAGGTAACTTTGTGGGTTTGTGTTTGCTGAGTTGGGCCTTTTGCAGTGTAACTTGGTACTCGAGATGAATGAGGAGCTGTCTCCTGGAAAACTGGATTCCTGGAGACATTTTCATTGATTGCTGTTTTAAGGAATGCTTTAAGAAAATATGGAAGTGCTTCAGTTCAAAAGGCTGAGGGGTGCAAGATATTTTATGAGCCTCAACTGCATAAATGTTCTCAGTCTACCATCTCTGCTGAACTGTCTAGAAAACGTACTGTGACAGGAGAGTACAGAAAGGCAGCACAGTCTCACTTCTGTGCCATACATCCAAACAGAGGATGACGTCTTTCATGGAGAATCAAAGCCTGAAACAGTCACTCCACTCCAGGACCTGAGCCATGGTGTGGCAACACCAGCCTGTTCATCCCACCAACCCCCCTGCCTGAGGTCCTGAGGTCAGAGCCCTGTTCTGCAAAGCTACTGAGGGAAACCTACTTTAGATTCATTCAAATTAATGGGACTTAAGGCATGTCCTTAAGCAGGCATTTATCCAGGAAGCTTACTTCAGCCTTGACCAAACAAAAAAGCATTCCTGGGAATGCTTCCTCAATAAAAATATTCTAAGCACACCAAATCTCTCTGCCTGGAAAGAGAACTAGACCCAGGTTTCCCAGACTCCCGTTGACTGCTCTAATTGCAAGGTTATTGCACACGATAGCCCCACAAGTTGCCTTCAGGGAAGCTGGCAGTGGCGTTTCTTCGAGAACAATCCTGCCTGCGTACTAAGCACGACAATGGCTGTGGGGCAGGAACATTTTCCTTGGGATACCAGCTGGCCTTGGGCATCCTCCACGCCCCGAGGTGACATCTATGCCAGAGCTGGGTCTGTCTAAACATGCAAGTCCGGTAACATCAATCAAAATCAGGAACCGAGGAAGCTTTGCAGGCAGGTATAAACACACTTCTCCTTTAACTGTCCTCATCCCCTACTGGATTTGACTCCAAGTTGCATGAGGTAACACTTACCCGTGGAATAAAAAAGATGATTCAACTTCTCCAGGTGCTATGGCACAATATAAAAATCGTATCTGACATCAAGTGAACATCAGCAACAGTGACAGCTGCTGGTCTTAGACAAATGCAGGAGTGCTGACATTGCAATGTACAAGCACAATATTGTACTTTATCTGCACGTGTCCCCCTCCCACCCACCTGAAATTAAGCCTTCTGGGAAGACATCCAAGAAAGAGTACACCTCATACTCAGGCCTCTTGTCTCCTGTGACAAAACCCCATAGAACGGAGCAGATTTAAGAGCAACAGAAAACCTAAAGCAAAACAAAGAAAACCATTTTTAAGAGCTACGCTGAGTGCCAGAAGGCTAAACAAAGACTTTATCTACTCCCAAAATAACAAATTGGTCCACTGCCACAAGTAGTCTAGCAGTTCTGGAAAGCATATCACTTAATGCCAACAATAACAGACACCTTCGGTCAAATGTGACCCCTTTACAGAAATTTACCATATATGACTAATTCAGACAGACAGTAGTAAATCAAAAGTCTGTTCCTCATTTACACATGAAATTATTTATAACACAGTGAAATTCTAACATCAGAGTGGTATATTGCGCAATAATTTTCTTTCATATTTATTTATTTTTCCAACATTTCTTCCCTGAAGTATAGTTGAACCAGGGAGAAAAGAACCGAGCTATAAAATACTATATAAATTCAACTGCAAACGTGCTGCTAAGACAAACTAAAATAATACTGAAACGAGACGTGAGTTATTTGAAAAGCTCAGGGCAATGGATGCGAGGTGATGAAAACCATGTTGTCCTCCCAGTCCACATGAAATTAATATATTTGTATATATGTAGGTATATGTGTGCGTGTGTGCATTCTGTGTGTGCATTCTGTACCGACTTGAGGGCTGCTTTCGGGCAAGGAGGAGTAAAATAAGGCAGACAAAGGCTTTGGGGTGGAGGTAGCAAAAAGACTGCCAGGCAGAGGGGAAAATAAAGGATTAAGCAAGACGGTAAGTCCTGCGTTTTCCATCTGGCAAGAGCAGGAGGAGCGGAGAGGCAATGAAAGCAAAATGAATATGAGGAAGTGTTTGTATAAGCAAGCTACAGAAGAAACTGCTTCCATACACATTACTGAGGTGACTAGCTCAGAAAGGATTACAATTACACAGCTTTGAATATCATATGAAGCTACAGTAGCTAAAACAAACAACCCCAATGACTTTCCTCAGTTGAGAAGGACTTTGGTTGCACAAGTCGGGAGCGACAAGAGCAGCGCCCCGATGGCAGCCGAGCTGCCAACGGCCTCCTCTCGCTGGAGTGGGCAACCCATCCGTTCCCCAATTATAAAAGCTCACTACAAACAACAAGGCCCTCATGGTGTACTAAGCCCCCGCAGACATCCACAGACAAGTGCAGGGTGTCCACACACTGTGGTGAAAGCCTCACCGAGCTGGCACACAGCTCGCTTGGGCACACACAATCCCCCTCCTGAGCTACGAGCACAAGGAATGAAACGTGGGTGAAGAGGCTAGAAAATCTCTGGCCAAGTGCCCCACCAGCCTCACACTTCTTGCCTGGCTGTGGACCGGTGGGCTGGAAGCAAGGAAAGAAATTGGGGGAAATCTCTGACAGCTCCAAGCCTCTGAAGTGTCCAGGTGCCCTACAGTTAACGGGGTTTAATCTAATTTACATGACCAAAAGTTGATTTGGTGTCTAATCAGCCTGCTTGTCATTTCTCCAAATGAGAGCTGTCCTCCTGAAGCACACCAGCACTTTTGGGAACCTTTTCCTGAAACACTAAATAAGAAAGAGCCACCAAAAAAAAAAAAAAGCAAGTCCTCCCTGAACGCAAACCAGCCACAGGCTGATGGAAACTAGGAGTGTTCATTATCCTGAACATATAATTATCAGCGTACAATGTCACCCAATGGTTAAATCTTCATCTCTCAGCTGATTTTCCTATTGGTTTTGGCACCAGACTCCAAATGTGCTGCCGCAGGCAATGGAATCACCCCACTCCTTTCCCTAATTTTTAGAGAAGGCCAGAGAAAGTACCATCAAATAGGAAAACTTGTACTAACCTGCAAAGTGGCTTCATTTTACCTAATGTCTTTTGCAATTAAAAAAAATTTCCTCCTTTGTTTTGGATAAAATAACTGCATTTTGGAAGAGCTAATTACTTTTGATTTTTGTCAACCTTTTTTGCTGGGAGCACGACTTTGAATTGAAGACAGTATCTGCTTGCCTGACAACAATTACATGTGAATAAATCAAAACAAATTTCAGCTGTGAATTTCAGGACTAAGTAATTATTCTTAGGACATTAAAATCCAGTTTTAGAAGAATGCATACAACACCAAGGAGCCTTCTTTAAAGGCCTAATTCCCACCAAGTAGCCACAAGCTGGAAACAAGAGACTTTTACTTCTGACGTCAAACAAACACAAAAGTTAGCTTTTGGATTGTAAAATGAATACGAAGGCTTTTTAATCCCGCAGTACCTGCTGCAATCTTTCAGTGCTTGTGCATTTTTGCTCCGTGTCTGGTTCTTTGGGGTTGGGCCCCAGCCACGGTGAGAATTTGCTGCTGGAAGTACTGATACTGAGGCTCACTGCAGGAACAAGAGGACTGCCTGCTAGATGACCAGTAACGCCTAGCACTTCATCAACAAGCAGGTTGAGCTTTAATTAGTGAGATGATCATAGCTGTAACCAGCTGTGATTGTGATCACTACACTGTAAACCTCCATGCCCACTGCTGGCTGCTGTTATGCTCTCTTAAAGGAGTGAAAGCCCATTCAGACCTTACTGAAAGGGCTCTGAAAGACCTTTCTTTTAGCTATCAGGAGTGAGTTTTTGCTTTGGCCTCAGCCTTATCGCCCTACTCTGAGGAGGGTTTCATAACACCATCAGAAGTCCATCAGTGCAATGGCTGGTGGCCAGAGGTGTTCTAGCATAACATATACCAGCCCCAAACAGAGAGAAACTATATAAAAAAAAAAATCTAAA
>VZRU01005400.1:0-90094 GCA_013398155.1 Pedionomus torquatus | reverse complement strand
GATGATGCGGTTGTGGGGCGGGAGGGAGTCTTGTGGAGGGGGTCGGGAGGGCTGAAAAAGCCATCCAGGATAACTGGATGGACCGAAATTCCTCAGTGTCTCTCTCGGGGCTGGTTTAGGCTTCTTGTCTTTAAACCTTCCGCCAACAAGTGGGTTGGAAAGGGCTTTGCCTGTGGCACAGCTTGGCACCGCCGGCGTTCTGGGGAGCGCCAGCCAAATAACGTGCTCCCCTCTTGACTGGGTGCAAGCTTAGCAGAAGTTAGGATTTTCTTATTAGAGGGAAGCGGCAATCAAAAGAACCTGCAATCAAAAGTCAAAAATTGTTGGTAGTGGTAGTGAGATCATCTGGATGCTTAATCGCTGCTCTCGAGCTCCCCAAAAGCCTGCCTGAACTAGCCAAAAAGTCATCAATGAGCAGGGAGGGTTTCACAAGGGATTGGAAGTCTGAACCCGCTGCCTCTGGAGCTCCTGAAGGAGACCTGGGCAGCACGAAGCTCCGTGGTGGCACCGAGAGAGTGGCCGATGGGGAGGAGTGCGGGCTTGTACCCCGTCCTGCCTGCAGGGCTTCTTCCAGTCACTGTCCCTTTCCCCGTAGGTGCCTCCTGGGCACCGCTGCCTCAGGGTAGCCCTTGCTGTTGGGCAGTTGAAGAATTACCGCCGTTCTTCCCACACAAGCTGTCATAGGAAAGTTATGGGGAGGATAAATGGAAATATATCTTCTGTGGAAGAGACCAAGGGCACCGTGAAGTACTGACTTCAACTCCTTTTTGCTTTTCATTCAATGAATTTCCAGAGCCCTTATCAGAAGATTTGAGTCAGCTAATGGTTGCCAGATCGTCTAATACTTTGTCTCCCTTGAGAAGAAGGGGTGGAGCTGCACCCCATGTTGCCCAATATTACGTGGGAAATCTGGGGCAAAGCTGGAAACCTGATCCAGGTCCACAGCTCTAGTGTGCAGGGAAACTAAATTATTGTTTGCTAACACGATGCTGAAAATAATTCAGGCTCACGTAAATGCATAAAAGAATGTGAGCATGGGGATGATGAGAGGAAAAGACAGAAGTAGTTCACGTACGAAATACCATTTAGGTTTTGGAAAGCATACAAAGTGGATAGGAATATCTTCTTTTTTTTTTCTTTTTTTTTTCTTTTTTTCCTCTTTTTTTCCCAGTCCATGCATTCCTTTTCCAAAGCTTTGCACAGCCTATATTCCCTTTAACTAAGGACACTCTTTGCCATGATTGATGTCAGCTGCTATGCGGTAGCAGAGCCAAGCACTTGAATAAAAGAAATGGAATCTTAATTTTTAGACTCTACAGTTGTGCCAAGAATGACAAAGGCAAAGTGGGAAATGTCATAAAACTAATTTTATGAGCTTGGTCAGGGTATTAGTGCTAAACCACGGAGCAGTAATGGTGCTAATCCCGTGGAAGTATTAAACAAAGGGATATCTCAGTAATTAGTGTCGGTGTGCAAATGGAACTGCTCAGCCACTCCGAGGAAGTTTCCTAAGCCTTTGCTTAGGAATGTACCTAAGATGCCCCAATTTAGGTTAATAAACTAATCTTATTTTCCCACATGCCGTGAATGGCCGTCTGCTTGTCTCGGACAAAGGTCTTGGAGCAGCTACTTGGCAGCGTGTCTTGCTTGGGAACCGTGCAGCCTTCCCTGCATCCCTAAAACTGTCGAAACAGCACTCCGGCTGCTTGGGCAGGAGGCTTGTTTTAGCAGCGGTACCGAGACCACTGGTAATTCTGGTTAGCCAAAACCACTACTCAGAGATGGGACTTGTGAGTCCATGCTAGCTTGCCTGGGGGGCACAAACTGGGTGCCCATGAAACTCCTGGCTCTGGACCGAGGTCCCTCCCACACAGCAATGAGGTCTCCTTGGAGGGAGGGGATCTGGAAGTGAAGTGCTCCTCTCTGCTTCCCTGTGTCATAGCAGCGCTTCCAGTTCCCCTCTGTTGGCCAGAGGGACAACTGGACGCTGGTAGACCTCTGTGTCTGGCTTGGAGGGACGAGCAGCAAAGCTGACTGAAGGCAGTAAGCTGTAGGTGTCGTGTGTGGATGCTGTCGTGTGTGGATGCTGTTGTGTGTCTCTTCCTCCTGTCTGGCTGACACAGGAGAGCTTCTAAGGGTAACTGGAGGTGAGTTGTGCCAAGAGAAGTCAAAAGCTCCCAACAAATTCCTTCCCTCCCTCCCTCCCTCCCTGATAGCTGACCTGTACTGCAGTGCTGATGTGGGGAGCCTGCTGGGGGTGAATGGTGCTACTGGTGGGGTAGGGTGGTGGGAGGTGCCCTCTGGGCTTCCAGTGGGCAAACCCAATGGTCCTCACCCAGAAACCCTGTGAGAAGCAAAGGTCAGTGAGGAATGGGGTGGGGGTAGTGAGGGCTGAGCAGCACTGCTGGGTTAGACTCACTAAATCGATAATCTTCTCTCTGGCTGCTTGGGTTCCGTGTTTATGAGAGGAGGTCGTCTGGTGGTGAGCAAACCAGCATAAGCAATGGTCGTGAGTCAAGGGCAGTTTGGCAATGACTTGGAGATGAGCCTTCAGCAAACACCGCTGTGTTGGCTCTTGGTAGTGACAGAACTCCCTAAGCCCTGTACAAGCAGAAGGTGGCAGGCATTGCTCTGCTTTGGTTACCATGGACGGTTAATTGGAAGAGCAGGAGTTCCTAGTTGAGTTCTGTGATAACTGGTAGTGGTGATGGCACAAGGGCAAGGCAGCTGGGGAGGGAGTAGCTTAGGTTGAGATGGGGCAGCTGCTGCTTCTGGCTTAGTGCAGAAGACTGTCCTCAAGGCAGTAGTTAGACGTGATGGGTGATGGCGCCTGTCCCTCCCTGCTGATTTTCTGAGTGTCCATCACGAGAAATGCATGAGAGGGAGTTTTACCTTATTTTAAAGCATCTGTGGCTCCTTGAGCAGTTAGGTTTGGTTCATATAGCTGTCTGGTAAAGGTGCGGTTTGTGTAACAGCAGAGCAGTCCCCAGGAAATAATCCTCGTTAAACTTCTTCGAAGTGCAGGCATGATCTCAAGGAGTTCTATATGTCCATACAACCTGAGTAAGTGGTTTTCCAGTGAGGTGAACTTTGGTTTCTACTGCGTCCCAAATGATAGGCCCTGCAGGAAAACAAAATACCATTGTTGGCGCAATTGGTTTACTTCCATCAGACAAGAGGCCCAGCGTTAATGAAGCATAGAAACTGAAATTATATCCATCTGGGGGGGCATTCGCTCAAGATACAGTAAAGCCCTTGTGCATGTAATTTGTGCATATCCAATTTATGTAACTTTCAAAACCCTGGGCAGGGCCAGGAGGACACGTCTCATGAAGACTGTGTCTCCGTTTTTCTTGCCGTTGGGCAGCAGCAGCCTCTGCTCCCTGTGCCAGTCCATCTGCTTTTACAAATAACCGTGGAGAGCCCGCCTAAGCCTCTAAGTCTGCTCTGGGATCTGAAGGGCTGAGTAGTTGATCTGATCACAAAAAAACCTTCTCACACGGTGGAAAGTCACGTTTTTAAACAGTTGGTGAAATTGTGGGCTTGTGCTCCGATACACAGACTTCACAGACCTGGTTTAAAGGAGCCTGTGACCCCAACCCTCCTTGAGCTGGGGTGGTGGTGGACGCTGTGGTTAACAAACCTCTCCCCTTCTCTTCTCCTGCCTGGCCAGGTCTGCAGAGCCACCATGCCAAACTGGGGAGGAGGCAACAAATGCGGGGCCTGTGGCCGCACTGTCTACCACGCTGAGGAGGTTCAGTGTGACGGGAGGAGCTTCCACCGGTGCTGCTTCCTCTGCAGTAAGTATTCCTCTCCCCCTCCTCTGCAAAACTTCTCCTGGTGTAGCTGGGAGGTCACAACAGCTCAGTGCTGGTTCACAGGGAGACGTTCCAGGCTCAGCTGGGATGCACAGGGCCAGAGATCGCTTTGTCCATCACGTGTTGGGCTTGACTTCTCCGCATTCCCTCTGTGTCTGTAGGTGCCAAAGGGAGAGCTTGTCTCCTGGAGAGATGTTGTCTTACCTGTCCAGTGTGAGACGGGTGGGATGCACCTCCCAAAACGGAGCACATCCTGCTTTTCTCCTCCATTTGTCCCAGCCTTCTCCTCAGGAGTCTAAGGGATCTTTAGGATGGAAATCTAGCTTAAGTGTTGCTCATGTCGAGGAGAAAGCCCAGCGGCAAAGCCCTGTTTGCACTGATCTGAGCTCGGCTGGACTTCTCCTGGTGGTCCTGGGGTTGGCTGCAGCTGAAGAAACAGCCGTCAAACCGCTGCCCTGAAGTCCCACATGGACCAGGACACCACCGTGCCTGTAGCAGGGCTGAGTTGTTGATGCTTTAGCACAGCCAAAAGCCTAGTCTTTCTTGGCACAAGGGCCTGTGGCTTATTTCGGATGAAAGGAGTCCAAAGCATTATTTTCCAGTCCAACCAACAAGCCCAGCGAGGCATTGAAAATCGCTTTCTCTGCTGAAAAGACCTCTGCTTAGATGAAGGGAACAAAGGGTCACTGTGACTCGGAGGCTCCTACTTTGCAGACAAACAGCCTGTCTGTCTGAATCGGAAAACTTTACCCTGTTACAAAACATGAGGTATCTGTCCCACTTGCTGGTGTTTCGTACCTACGGGCAGAGCTTTGGCCCTCTTTATCTAAGCCACAGTTCCAACTGGTCCCTCTCAAACCACTTTGCCATGAGGCTGCAGCATCATGTCAGCAGACCATGCTGGCATCTGAGCCTTGGCGCACCTACGCTCCTTCCCCTTAGCTCTACAGCAGTCTCACACACACATGCAAAGATTAGATGTCTCAGCTGCCTCATGTTCAGCCTTTTATGGGAGTTTCTATTAAAAGAAACGTGGAACTTACAGTCAAACAATGGCTCTAGTGTGTCTGGGTATTTGCTTTTCCTTAGCGCGTAGTTCTGCTGGGGTTAAAGTCTGTAGACTTAACAAACATCCATTAGTTGATTTTTACTTATTGGATATCTGTGTCTTATAAAAAGAACCTTGGAGCTAATGAATGCCATAAGCAAAGATCACCCTGTATGTTGAAGACCTCAAAATTCTTTTCAAACAGAAAATTGATAAGTTTATTTTACTTTTCCCCCCCTCCCCAAATTGTTTATCACGGGCACAATGCTGTTGCAGGCGGAAAGAACACGCCAGTTGGGATACAAAAGAAGGTTTAAGAAGGAAATAGTTCTGCCTTCTACTGTAACCTTGAGCAGAGCGCCTGCATTGTGCTGAAGGACAATGTAGGAATGCCAGAAAAGCACAGCCCCTCCGGTGACAGCTGTGACACAACCCCAAACCACTGCTGAGGTGGGGAGAAACCTCGGAAGATTTGTTTTTCCCTGCCCCACCCTGGCCAAAAGGGCAGGACACAGGCTCTTCTGCACCGACAGCCTTCTGCTGCGTGCTGTACGGCATGTGTTAAGGGAAACTGCTGACTCCACTATCTGGGTTTCTGAGCGGCCTCATTCATCAAGCCACAGCAAGTTTCCCAGCTTTAAATGTCACGGTTGTGAAGAGGTGGGAGGGAATAGAGCCCTTTATAGGGCTAAGCATAATTCACTAATTCAAACAGCAACCTGCCCCCTCTAATCTCTGGCAGTTCCACAGCCTAACAGGCTAAGAATCATGGACAAGGAAACCCACAACATCCCTTCTCACTTGATTTCTTGCCGACTACCTGCGCTGATGGAAACGGTCCCTTAAGGAAATTTAACTTTTTTTTTTTTTCTTGGTTTATTTTTCTCTTCCAGTGGTCTGCCGGAAAAACTTGGACAGCACAACTGTAGCCATTCATGATGCTGAAGTCTACTGCAAATCTTGCTATGGCAAAAAGTACGGCCCAAAAGGTTACGGGTACGGCCAAGGGGCTGGCACACTCAACATGGACAGGGGAGAGAGACTTGGCATCAAGCCTGAGAGGTGAGAGACCCTTGTCCTTGTGTGACTACCCAGTCCCGTTTTCAGATGAGTCCTTCAGGCTGGATTTTGTTTCGTTCATGTTGTCAGGAATAGAAATGCTGCAAAATACCCCAGTAGAACCAAAGGGAGAGTGTTTAGTCTGCAGCGCAGGATTTGGAGAGTTGAGAATCTGGGGCTACAAGTAGAATGATACTTTAACTGGTGAATGAAGAACCATTTGTGCTTATTTATAGTCCAAACCAAAAGTCCTATTAAACAGTAAATGTTCCTAGTCTGAAGTTCTTGCTGTAAAGCAAAGCATGTGGAAAGAAACTGAGGTATGCCTCACGACTTGCTTCACGCAAGTTCCCAAATTATTGCTCAGTGTTTATATGATGTACGCTCTCCAGCCAGGGCATAGCCAAAACTGATAAATTGTTCAAGCTGTGGGGTTCAGTGATCAGTTCACGTTCTAGATTACAATCAGTGGACAGGAGTTTAACAGAATTATTTGTAGCTTTACTATCTGATGTACCCATGTCCTGATCCAGAATCAAGCCCTTCTCTAGAAATGAAAAGGTGAAGGCTTCTCAGCACACTAGCTTTTACAGTAGCTTCTTATTCTTACTATCCATTGAAGCCTTTCTCTTCTTGTTTCTTTTTTTTCCTACCAAATGTAACCAGATAGCCTTGCTCGTGACTTACCTCTCTGGTTTTCAAAAAGTACTTTATTGTGTGCTGTGTGCTGGATGCCGCTCTGTTTGTGTTATTAAGGAGAGAAAGAGGCCATTTAGTAAAAGAATGAAGACAACAAATATCCCATTTCTTCCAGCACGCCCTCTCCCCACCGACCCACCACAAATCCCAACACTTCAAAGTTTGCTCAGAAGTTCGGCGGGGCAGAGAAGTGCTCCAGGTGTGGTGATTCAGTTTATGCAGCAGAGAAAGTAATAGGAGCCGGAAAGGTAAGGAACTGCATGGAATTTTGTACCTGCTACGTGAACTTTAAAGTGAACCGGGGATGTTACGTGTGTTCCAGGAGGGCATGAACTGTGGAGCAGAATTACCTTAAAATTGCATTTTCCTGCCAGCTGCCTGCCTCACTACAGAGAGCCAAGATCTGCTCTGAATCGATCAGAGCAAACCCAACGACTTCAAAACGTTGGCCTGAGCAAGAAGGCGTGTGGAATCCACCTTCTCTGGAAGTGTTTGGGGCCAGGCTGGATGGGGCCTTGGGCAACCCGCTCCAGTGGGAGGTGTCCCTGCCCATGGCAGGGGGTTGGAACTAGAGGATCTTTAAGGTCCCTTCCAGCCCAAACTATTCTACGATTCTATGAATCCGGGGCTTTGGGCCATTTGCAGATGTGCAGATGCTCTTGCCTGCTACTGGTGCACTTGAACTGGGTTTTATTGCACTAGTCATCCATAAAGAATATCGATGCAGGCATCTCAGTTATTCTGTGTATTTAAACTATTTTTTTTTTTTCCCTAGCCATGGCACAAAAACTGCTTCCGATGTGCCAAGTGCGGAAAAAGCCTCGAATCTACGACCCTAACTGAAAAGGAGGGAGAAATCTATTGTAAAGGTGAGGGAAGAAACAAAGGCAATTTGTTTCTGGCTTAAAGTAATGTGTTACGAGGGCAGGTGCTGAATTTATTCCTGGTATAAGAAACTTTCAGGCTCCTGTCAAGATGGAAATGGTCTGTAAGTCATAGCAACAGAGCTGAGGGATGAAATAAATATTACTGAAGCTGCTGATGTAGCTTATATCTCCGTCAGGCAGAACTGAGTTCAGTCCTGGCCGTTACACTGCTTAACAAAAGGGTTTTAGGTGTTGCTTCAGATGGGGATGTTCCAGTGATTAACGGGGAGGCAGCCGAGGGGCTTAACCTAGACAGTGCTGTTCTTAATTATTGAGCTGGAAGCCTCAACCACTACTGATCTGTCTCTCTTACAGGTTGTTATGCCAAGAACTTTGGCCCCAAGGGATTTGGGTACGGCCAGGGAGCAGGTGCCCTCGTCCATGCCCAGTGAGGGGGCACAGCTCTAAAGCCCTTAACTGCTCTGCTGAGATCCTGCTACAAGAGAGTTTCCTAAATGTTACTAACTACTGTGAAACAGATACTAGTTACTGTAGTGCTTGGGCCATACACTCAGCAGATGGTTTTGTTTCGTTGTTTGTATTTTTTTGGTTTTTTTTTCTTTGCTTTGTGTATCACACTGTAACACTTTTAATACTGAGTATCCATTCAATAAAGCTTTGCTTGTTGATGTATCCTAAAGCCAAGCCTTACACTCTTTGCCAGCAATAAAAAGGTAAGTATTTTGGGTACAGAAGGGGTACTTCAGGGGCGCAGGGGTGGAGATAGATACAATGAAAGACCTGGCGCAGACCTTCTCTGAAAGCCCCGTGTGACTGGGAGGTGGGCATCAACAGCACTGGATTGAGCGACAGTCCTCCCGCATCACACCGTTACGTGCACCTGCAAGACAACTAACCAGTTGTCTAGTAATAAATCTTAATGCACACTAGTAATAAACCTATGGCTCTGTGCAGCTACACGTCTCGGAAAGTGAGAGATTACAAGCAGCTGTGTGCCTACATAGATATAGAGCCTCGAAGGAATGGAAAACAGGCTTTTTCTCACTGTAATATTTGGGTATTGAGGCAGAAGCCGTACGCTAAAGGCTGCTGCAGATTAATACCCTCCCTACTCAGCAGTTGACCAAGCTCTAGACTACAGCATCAAACTTGGGTTTCTCTGACCTTTTCTCAGGAGCGTTGCAACCCTCAGTTCCCAGGAGACGGTGGTGGGGCTTCAGCCTCTTGAGGACGGTGCTGTAGGACAAGGCAGCTGTAGTGTAATAACAGAGCAGAATAAAATTCTGCCTTTAAACACTCTGGCCAATAACAAGACTTGAACTCAAGTTGATGGGCAAGGAGTAATAGCGATTAAACACATCCTTCTTCTATCCTCCTCCTATGCTTCACTCATACAACATGTGAACTATTCTTCAAGACTCTATCCCACTGTGTCTACCTCTGATGCTGCTTATGTCCTGCAAGTATTTCTGATAATGGTACTATAGATGATGTTTTCTATAAATTCTCATCATAATTCTTATTGTTTTGTCCACAGGATTTTTTTTAATTTCTTCAAAGATATTCCTATGATAGCTAAAAGTCTGATATCAGGAAAGCACTAAGTTCTTCATGCTCTTTAGATTCCTTTTTTACTGATGTAGGACCACCTGCAGTGTAGATCTATTCCATGGGTGAAAGCCATAACAGATCCTTGCTTCTGCTCATGTGACTTAATTAGCAATGCTTTCTAAAGGGCTATGACCAGGAGACAATTACTTTTGCCTTATCCAGCTCCTGAGTGGAAAGCTTTACAGAAGAGCTTTGGCTTCTTTCGGGGGCTTGGAGCAGCTCCCACCACAAGCCTGCGAGGCCAAAGCTGAGAGCACCTGCAATAACTGCACTTCTTGTGACACAAATGGGAGTCACCGCTCCTCAACAGCAGGCCCAGGAGCAGCCCACCACAAAGCCCCTTAGATGAGAATGAAGTATATAAGCTTAAAATTATTATCATATATATCATATATCATAATTATTATTATAAAAAATCAGCCAGTTTGAGGCAAGCTGCCCCATTTTTTATGCAAGTAGCCAGTCTTTAGTATGAACAGGTTAGCAATTTATTTGTTTGTGCATTTTTTAAATCTAGTCCTAAGTTTCTTGAGCACCTGGGAGCAGACCTTCACCGGTGAGCTCCGGCTGCTCTACCAAGCTCCTTTGGTAAAGCTTATGGTTTTGCACTTGCCTACAGTTAAGGAGGCGGCCCATGGGATCTGGGCATCGACACCTCTTAAAAGCACAAATCATGCCACGGGGGGGGACATGCCTGAGCTCTGGCAGGCAACAGGCAGCTGCAGGCGTTTCCTTCCATCCCTTCCAGTGAAGGCCACGCTGTCGCACAGCAAGGGCTTTGCTAGAGGCTGACCACGTCCGTGGGGAGGCACAAGCTCCCTGGTGGTGGCTACAACCCACAGTGTTCTAGGGCAGAGGGAGGAAATTCCATTTCACCTCCCATCACGCCCAACAGGAGTTAGTTAGGGAAGAGGTGAGATTTGAAACTCTGGTTTGGGAAGCAGCTGACACCTTGGGGGAGGGAACGTTCACAGCGTAATTTATGGAGCCACGTTCAAGACAAGACTGGGAACGTAAAATAGTAAGCAAGTGTGTCAGCACGGTCTAGGGCAGAGTTTCAAGTAACATCTACAACTGTGGTCTGAGGTAGTGAAGCAGTGCAAGCCAAAAACCTGATTAGAAAAATTGATACTAGTCAAAATAATACACAAAGAGCATTTTGTATGGGTGGATATGAGGAAGACCAGCCAGCCAGCTCAAAAATTGAGCCAAGAGCTTGTACAGCTCACAGAGAGGGAAAGGCTACAACTGCAAAAAGACAACAGTAAGGCAGAAGCGACAGACATTTGGGGTGGGAGTGAGACCCCAAGCAACAGCACAGCCCAGGAAACCTGGGCAGAAAGCTTTGGTCCTGCTACTCATGCTGATCAGCCTAATGCTTTTCTCCTAAAAAAAAACCCAAACCCAAAGCACCCTTTTTCCTATCCAGTTGTTCAGGAAGGGTTGATCCCCTCTGACTCTTCCAACCTGAACGAGGACAGCTCTAACCCAGAAGCAGTATCCAGGCCCCCTGCGGCCAAGGACATGAAAATAATGACAATATCCCCTTTCCATAGCCTTGTTGCCCGATGGAAGTGCTTCCTCTTCTCAGGAATGGCATTATAAAATGCTGAGCAGCACTGTTCAATAGACAGAAACCAAAATAACGCTCTTGATACACTACTGAGCAGATGAAACCGCTCCCCAGTAGTTGATGTAGCTACTGGAGTGGATCTAAAGCCCCCACACCAGCAGAGCTGGCAGGTGCAATTAATTTATGCTGACAAAAACAGGCATCTAACATATTGTTCAATTACCTATAAAAAAACCAGCTTTCAATTCTTAGAAAAAAAAATTAACAGAAGAAATGATTGTCATTTAAACCACTAAAAATCAAGGGCTTTCCTGTCATTTCCTAGAGGGAGTCATAGCAATAGCTCCCAGCTCTACACCCCTCTACATCCCAACTTCTATAAATTAACCACAGAACGATAAATAAATGAAGGCACAAAAGAAAACTTGTAACCATAAAGACAATATGCCTGTCAAGAGAAATTAATACCCTGCACTGAAGGTACTTTTTACTTGGTTACTGTCAACTTCTCGGCAGCAGCAAAACATTGATGAATAAACACTCAGCCCAGGCTGGAGTAACGCTTGGAGCTAGTCTCTGTTTGGAGCCCTAATTCCAGGAGAGACTGGTTCTCAAAAATACCTTTTTTTGAGATCTGGAAATCTTGAGTAGTAGGTAGGACTGGAGGCAATGGGAATAGGGCACTAAGTTTATAAGATAACACAAATAAATTCAACTTGGAGTTGGTGCAATTTTTACTGATCTTTATTCAGTACCCTAAGGTGGATAAAACCCAAATGCACGCATTCTGCCTTCGTAGCAAAAAAATCTGATTTCACTTAGAGGCAGCTTGTGGGAGGCACAAGGGAGTGAACTCTAATCAAGCCATAATGAGGGTGCATGGCGCAGGCTTCTTCCCAAATAAAACAAACCAAGTAACCGGCTTTGGAGTCATCAGGAGCCCACCCATACCTCCCAAGAGCAGCAACTGCTCTGATGGAGCTCTGCAAATCTCTGACGGAGAGCTTTAGTGCAGAATGTTTGTTCTAAAAAAAGAAAGTACCTTCCCTGATCTTTACCAGACAAGCCAAAGGGTTGTCTGTTACCAGCAGAGGCGAGCCTGGGCCCAGCCTCACCAGAACCATTGCGTGGGGAAGAGAACAGCAGCAACAGCCCTCATTCACTGTCAATATTGAACCTGTACCCAGCAGAAAACACAGAGACTTTTTTCTCCCCACTAGGTGTGCTCTCAAGTCCTAGCCTTGTACCTTAATACATATTGCTGGTTATAAATGTCCTCACTAAATTCCAACCTGGATGGTTACCTCGTTTCTCAAAAATCTAACCTTAGCACAGACCAGAAGACTCAAGGTATTCTGTCTCCTGCAAGTGCCATGTAGAAGTACACATCTTGGTCTTACCTACTAGTCTTATGTGGATGCCCTGTTTACCCTTCGGGTACATCAAATGTCGTTATCACTAACTAGGTATTTGGCCACACGCTTTCTAAAAACCATTCTCCCCTAAGAATTGTCATCTGGCCACCAACTTTACTTAAAAGGAACACCTAAGTAGCAAATGGTAACTACAACCGGTAGCACAAGAAGTATACTTTACCAAATCTCAGTAAAGGAGTTGTTTACAGGATTTTGCATCAGCACAGAACTGGGTGTGTGCTCTCTTTAAGGCACCAGTAAAACCCTTCTGGGAATAGACTTTATCAAAACAAGATGCCAGACAGCAGCTATACTCTCATGGTACAGCTTCTGAAACTGGACAGAAACAGCACTGCGTGAAATCACATCCCAAGTCAAGACAAACACTGCATCTAAGAGTCAATATTTATTTGATTAATAACTTACAAAATTTAACAGATTTAATTTATGTAAGGAGAGCTAATTTATTAAACATTTTACAGATTTTCTTTTTGTTCACAATGTAATACATCAAGATCTCGACAGTATTAAAATAATACTTGGCACAGTTATAAATAAAGAATATACAAAAAAATCGATAGCTTAAAATGTAGTGATGCTGTTTTACACATTAATTGAAAAAAAAAAAAAACCAAATAAAAAAAATCTGGTGGACATCAAATACAGAAACCTGCAAAGAAACAGCACATGTTTAGGGCCAAGACAAAATTCCCATTTATTCTACCTATGTCAGATTAAGTTGGTCTGATCTGCTGTTGGTCAGCTTTGTTAAGTTTCAGAAGCAATGCAGTTTTGGTTCAACAAGTGACTTTTAAGTTTGATAACTTGACAGAAAAATGCTGCATAGTTGGCTCCCCCCTGCTTGATTTTATGATTTCACATCAGACGATTCAGTATTACTCAAGACAAGTTACCTTCCGCACTGGAAACTTCATTCCATCCCAAATCCATAGATGCAAGTTATTTTGCACAACTACCTCCTATTGCTCAGATTCTGCAGGTCTCAACAAAACCGTCACCAGAGAGCTCTTCGTTAACAAGTGAATAGTGCAGAACTCACTACGTGCTACCAAAGATCACCTCTTCTTCTGCAAACATTTTTGACATGGACCGCACGACACAATTCACGGCAGTTCATGCTACTGGGCAACTAAAACCATGTACTGAACCGCTCTTTCGGTGCGAGGCGATATTTAATAAAGTGGATTGACGTTCAAGTCAACCGATCCCCAATAGAAATGGGAAAAAAAATTAGAATAAATACACAGAACATGACCGGTGATTAAAATAAATGACCCTGTAAATTCTTCATGCATTTTTCTGATTAGGAAAAAAAAAAAAAAGAGAAATGTCAACGGTTTTCACTGAAATAGAACATGTCTTCATTAGGATTACAAATTTTGTCTGACAAAAATAGCAAAAGGTTCTTGCCACCCCTACACCCAAACTTCTCCGACTAAAACTGCATCCAAGCCGATGTTGATTTTTCCAGTATCAAACATTCAAGTACGCTAATGCTGCACTTCTGTAAATCCTGATATCTGGTACTTGCAAACTAAGTGTGTGTCTTGAGATCAATGAACAACTACAGAAAAAAATGTTTACTTGCAAATACTGAACATCAACTATTTACAGTTTCACTGCTCCTCTTACTAAGGCAAGGGCCGGGAATACCACTAGATTGCTTTATTACCTGTAATCTGCATATTACAGAAAACGCTAATTTTGCCAAGCATCAAACATGCAGTGAATTTGCAGGGCGTAATGCCTATTAACAGCAATATTGAACATCACTAAAAGCTCATTAGATATCTTCCTACACTTTTTTTTTTTTTTGGTTGAATAAAATGAAAATGAGCAGCTTTAAATACACTAAACACACACTCACAGAGAGAAAACTATTTGATAAATTATTTATATACAGATACACATTCTTTACACTGGTCTCAGACATCTGCTTTCAGGTCCCTCCCAAGCTCACAGGTTTCTTGAACCACTGGGTTGCTACAGCACTTAGAAGAGAACTAACCTGATTCTCAGTCTCTCTGTAAACAATAGTTAAGGAAGCAGTGAACAATTCACTATGAGTATATGAAAACACCATAACAAAAATCAGTGCATCACATTCAAGAAAAGCCCCTTTGGAATGCAATTTTGGATCATTCCTTACCTTCCAAACATATCTGTAGCATGAGAACTTAAAAAGAGAAATTAAGGGCGATTTCCACGTGCCGATACACCATCATCTTCTTCAGAACGTTGCATTACGTTTTCTGTGTGCACGCATGAGTTATGGGCATTTTAATTTTATTTTTTTTTTTAAAAGTTTGGTTTCCATTATTTTTCATCCAAACAAAATAAACATTTCAGACAAGTTTGGGTTCTTCTTCTGCAGCTGCATTCAATTTAAAACTAGCTTGTCCTTTATAATTGAGATTTTTGTTCTCACATCTGTGGTTTCCCCCATGCAATTCTCCTCTTCCAGCTATCGCCAATGACACCTCACTGTATGAGGAACAAACCTAATATCGAAACATTTCTAGTTTGTTAGTTGCTTATACAATTCCCTCAAAGATAATGATTTTTTTCCATTTTTTTTCCCTGAACATTATGTACTGTAATCTAGTTTTACAGGTGTACCATGCACTTAAGCAGGGCTTTAACAGAAGAGCTTTCCTTACTTGCGCAATTGTTTATTTCAGACTATGTAATCTCAGAACAGAGTTATTACAAGTATTTAGTTGTACCACTAACCGGTGGCAAAAAAAAAAAAATCACCAAAAAATGTGGGTAAAGCATTTTTCCTCAACTTTATCTGATGTGCCCTACTGCTATAACACGTTACAGGGGATTCCCACCACATGATGTTTATAACAGTACTGAAAAGCACATTTTTCAATGTACATAACTACAGAAAATCTGTATTAAAAAAATCACATTACAGGAACTACAACATAGCGATCAGTGAACTCTGTGTCATGAAATTTAGTTTTATATTCTAGATTCTTATTTCAGTGGAATTACTCATATTGGGAAATAGATTTTTCTGCTCAGCACAACGTAACTACTTATGTCAATACTTCAGTAATCTCATGCTCCATTGTGAAAAGACCTTAAATAAAAAAAACCAACAACAAATACTGTGAATATGCTGTCGCGAATAATTCTCGTGTTAAGAACTGTTAAAATCCCTTTTTGATCTTCCTCCTCTTCCTTATCAGGTTTGGCAGTTTATTCTGTCCGTTTTTACTTTAGTTAATGAAATTCTGATGAAGAGAAGGTACCTTAAGATTCATCATCAGCCCTACACATAGCATGCTACTCTTCAAGGGACGCGGATTCGAGAGAGAAAATTTTTCAGGCACCACTCAGATATGATATGCTCACAGGACGAAGGTGGTGCTACACCAGCTGGTAGCCTGATCCTGAAGTTTGGTCATATTCTATTGTATACTGCCTTGTCCAGTCCACAATGACAGGCCGAAAAAGACCACAGCATCTGAATTCAAAGAAGTCTATAATGTTCCTTATGCATCCATGGCTATAAACAAAACAAATCACACATGTTATGTTAGTAAGCAATATCATAGCTCATCTAACAAAGTACACCATTTTTTGTCTACCTGCAAATTCGACTCTTCACCCCTTAAGCTCCTACCCATAGAACACCCATTCAGATAAGAAGCATCTTAGTGCTTGCCTGATGAGCAAATTCTGAAATAAGTAGTAGCCAGAACGATGATTGTTTGATCCCCTGGACACAACCAAGACACTGACTTTCTTCCACTATCTACCAAAACTGTATGGAATGGCTGTAGCACGTTACTGGCAGTACACTGTCCTGTAGCAGAGCATGGTAATTCACGTCCCTAAGAGCTAACTTGCATTGTACAGATGGATGAAAGAAAATACAGCATGAAGTGAATGTCTTCTTAAGAGTAATTTCCATTTTTATTAATAACTATTTCTGTCATACATACTGGTTCACCAGCTGCAGGTTTATGATTAATTAATTAAATTAAGAAAGCATTATGTGAATTAAATGAACTATTCAAGTGCTTTCTGCTCCTGAATTCATTAATTGTCAAATATTTAAGATACCTACATCAAAATTCTAACATATTGTGTTTTGGGGTTTTTTAACTTAATTACACATGGGCTGAATAGAGCACAGTTTTCTGGAAAAGCAGCTCATGTTATGATATATGCAATAACAGGTCTAAGCAACAAGGAGATTACAACTACTTTATGTCAACGCTTCATCTGACAGGTGATGCCAATTCAGTTATTTCAGACATCTGCTGTTATTTTCAGGAGTCATTTTTATAATAGCAGCTATTTCAGTGAAAATGGTTTGTCAACGTGACATTAACTTGGGAATAAAATGAGTAGTTTTTTCCTATCCTGTGCACCACCTTGTGTTCTTCAGGCAAAATAATTATCTGGTTTTATTACAACTCTGATCTGTAAGAAGACTGCGACCATACACAGGTGCCTGTCTGCTTCTCACTGAAAGTTTTGTATGGAAAGATATTACAAGATCACACAAAATTCTCTTCTAACACAAAACCAAAACTGCAACAAGAACTCCTACCTCCTGTTCCCCTGGCTGTCACCTCAACGAGCAGCAGCTCCCAACAGAGACACAGCATACGCAGCAGGATGAGACATACTTCTGTCCTTTCTCTGTTGCTTTGCTTTTGTGACATGCCCTAAACTCACCAAAAACTCCAGCCTCATGCCTTCATTGATTTCCTGTTTTGGCTCCAGAAGCTGCTCTGTTCTGCTGCACTCCCATCCCAGCGCTACATCACCCCTTGCAGCTTGCACGCTCCTGGCTACAGAAGCCAGAATCCCAAACTACCCTTTACCTACTGATACCCAAAAGCCCATGTCTCATCCATGTAACAGTTCCTGGGACATCCTGCTTCCTTCCCCACAAATAGCTTTGCCTGTGCTCTTCCTTCTTTCCTCACAGTGAAGAGAGCAAGGGGAGCTACTGCACAGAGCAAATTCAACAGCACATTAAATATCAGTCAGGAGAAGCAATTGCCTGGTGTGGAAATGAAGATCCAGGTCAACATCCACACCACGCAACAAGCAACTACCTCTGGTTTGGGCATCTGATTTATCACGAGGATATTTATTTCCCCATACATATTTGCTATGCAGCAAAAGATGACCACTGCTGGAAAGCATTCTTTTCTATGTTTGTGCATCCCCATGAAGAGTCACTACAAAATGTTTATTGCTCCCTTTAACTGGATCGAATGCATTACTGTAAAAATAGCTGACAGAAACAGCATTCCAAGTAATGAAAATACTCTAAAAGTATTTAGCTACGTTCTGTTTCAACAAGCTGCACAATTAAAATCTATAAAAGGCTACAGAAGTAAGAAATATGTTTACACTTTCAAACTTACTTGAATGGGCTTTCAATAGATGTGGTTGTAACTTTAAAGTGCTTGTATCTTCTTGCGTTCATTCTTTCATTTGTCGTGATACCCAAGCAAGATATCTGGAGACAGTAAAAAGAGTAAGCAATTAAGCCTATAAAAAATCATGCAAACAAGGCTAATGTGAGTCAGGCTGAAAAAGGAGGAAGAGATGTACTGATTTATATTCCTTGTTTTGAAGAAAGTGGTTTTGGCTGTGGAGATTGGATAATCTCAACAGAAAACTCCATACAACAGCAGTACAGTATTGTGAAAAAGGTTAAATTTTGAAAGTGATCAGAAATAAATCATGACCACTGAATTAACTGTGACTTCTTAGATCACAAGAAAGTGATGGCTTTACTATACTGTCAGCTGAAAAGTACTGTAAATAATAGATTCAGGAGTTACTTTACTTGGCATTTGAACGATTTTCTTTTCCTTCTGACATTCTGGTTATAGCTCCAGTAATACATTTTCTCCTATTTATAAATCTGTTGCAGTAGCACAACTTTTCTGTCCACAAGGCAAAAAGATGACCAGAAAAAGATAAATAATTCAGGACTTTTCTATTTTGTTCTCACTGCATATGTTTTTTCCTTTTTACAGAATCATTTGGCCCAAAGGCTATGACTTTCTTAACAGCTTTCCAACTATGGTAGCCTAAAAGGATATCTTATGTAAAATGAGTTTACTGTAATGTGACATATTTGGAAACAAAAATGTGAGCACTCCTTTAGCAGCTACAGGAAGATAAAGTGTTGTGATTCTAATGAAATCCAAGAAGTGAACTCTGCTGCATGTTACAAAAGCAAGAACATTTTAAAAGGTAACTTTGGGCTGGCTTGCCTCATCTGGATGTACTTAATATCTCAAGCCTTTTCTTCTTATATGAAACCCAGTGAAGTTTCATGTCTATGAATATAAATGGACTCTCAAAGGCCAACTTCTAAAGTGGGAAGTAAAGGTTTTTAATTATTTTTCTAAGATAGTAGGTAGTGTTTTGACAATAACTCCAGCCAGTTCAGTACAGACAAGTCCAAATTTATGACAGAGAGGAGAAAAACAAAAATGCAACAAGAGTAGTGGCGGTGCAGTTGCAAATCAAAAGAAGTAATTTAGAAAATACCTTTATCAATTTCATCATTATAGCAAACTCCAAAGAGATTTTCCAAGAACACTCCTAAAATTCTTAGGAAATCCAGTAATATGCCTTTGTGTTCGGTTTTCATTTTTCCAGGATTATTAAAGTCATCAAATGGTAGAATTATTTTTGCTTGATGCTACAAGATGTATTTTTGGAAGTGTAGTAATTCAAAGATGCTTCTATAGGCAGATCGTATTAACCAGGAATCCTCCATGGGGAACTTAACGTATCATGATGTAAGTATGATGGAAAGCTCTCCCGCAAGTTACATGCTTATTCTCTTAGAAGTCTGGTGGGTCAGACTTCTTGAAAGCCACTTTAAACACATGTAGCTACCTCCGCTCATTTATCTTGGGCAGGAAAGATCACTAAAAGACTGAATGGCTCTCACTTGCAAGATTTTGAAATTGATATATGTTGTAAATGATGAATACAGCAGAGAAGGGAAGACAAAAAGTCAATTTCCTGAAAAGTTTTGCATATATCTTAGAGGATGATGTTTATTTCTAGGATGTCTGGAAAGATTAAATTGTAAGTCTCACAGTTTGTTAATGATAAGTCATAATGAAAGACTTTCAAGTCATACTGAAAGGCTTTCAAGTCACACAGAGCAGCTTTCAGTATGACTTGTCTTTCCTTAAAAGGGATAAAAAAACACTTGGGTTTGGTCAGGTTACAGTACAGTAATAGGATCAGAAATCACACTGAAGCAGTGTAAGAAATTACTGCATCCCCTTTGAAGTTACCACCCTCTTTCTGCTAATGACATACTACTTTATTCCAACTTTGACCCACTGATCTTATCCTCTATTAGTCTTTATTGCCTTTCTAGTCTGTTTTGCCTTTTTGTCATTCTGGGAGTGGAAAACAGGAGGCAGGTAGTTTCTTGGAGAAAAAAAAAAAAAAAAAAGAAAAAAGGCACAAGAAAATGAAAAGTGAATGATGCCTAATGTCCAGAGAGAAAAGATGTCTGCCTCCTCCAGCCTGGCTGAGACACTGAACGCTTGGCCTTGCATTGTAATTTAAATGACAGGACTATTTGAGATCCTTATGTCACTCCCAAGACCCAGCACTACCAATGAAGTACCCTTCCATACCTGATACATCTGACACATGAGTAACACAGCCACCCACATGAAGTGAAAAACACTGTTTAGAAACATCCAAAACATCCACGGAGAACAGGTAGCAATCTGTGTAATATAGGTCCAAAATCCATCCTTTGCATAACTCGTCTCACAGTGGAAACCCCAGTCTAGAGAAAAACAGAGTCAAAAAAACATATAGGAGATTTAAGATCTATTTACTGTACATCAACATAATGCCTACATTAGAATGCATTAAGTTAAATAAGAAAACGGCAAGGTGCCAAAATAGCTTTAGTTGCTCTCTCCTCCTTTCCCAACTCTTTGAACACATGACCTATGCACACACTTGCCTGTCATGAAAAAAAAAAAAAAAAAAAATCTAGGACAAGAAAAACATTGTCTTCTAACTTAAAATACCCAGTGTAGTCAATTGTTAGTACGCACTTCAATTCCAGAATAAAAATATCCAAAACTCTGGTAAGGCAGAAACCTGTGAAATTCCATACCAGGGGATTAAAAGCATTTATAAGCAAAAACAGCCCAAACCCCACATTTACTTACAAGAGATACATCCATAAATCATCCAGCAAATCATAAAAAGCAGGAAGAACAGGTATCCCATAAAATACCGATGGTTCCCTGCTCCTAAAGTTGCACAAGAATAACAGGGATTAAATTAGTACATTTTCAAAAGAAAGACAACATTACATCAGAAAGTTTAATTGCTTGCTTAGAAGTACTTACTGACTTACAAGTACTGCTTATTATTGTATACAGAAACTTACACAACTAATACTAAATTAAGCCAATATAACCTCAAGACAGTGAAATTAGCTGGTTTAATTATGAATTTATTTTTCATTTCTGACACAACAAAGCAATGTTTTATTTTCTTCAATTTCTGTGATATTACAGCTGTAATTCACACAAATGCACTTCATTTGTAACCTGTTTCATGAGTGCATAAAATCACCAATGGATAATCTTTAGAACAATGTTGGTGACAGCTGTTGCAGAGCCCTGAACAGTCAGGAATTACACATCAAAAATACTTTTAAAATTCCATTAGAATTCATCAGACTGCAGAGTTCACCCTCTTAAAAGAAAGAGAAATATGAAAAAAATATACAACATCTCTTAATAATAAGCTAACTTACAACTTCCATTTAAACCTCCTTGATGAAGCTAGCTAAAAATAAAAATAAGAGTCTAATAGAACCTGTAAAACAAATACATCTAACTGAACAGACAAGGCCTAAAAACATGGCTTCAATAATGAATGGGATAAAAACCCACTCCACTCAAGACAGAATTTATATGCAAGAAAATTTGGTTATTAAAAGACTGGCCTATTTTTAACACTAACAGAGTTAAAAAGATGCCTTTTATGTGAGTGCATCATAATTCTGAAGTACTCGGCCTTCCTTCTGTTCATGAAATATGTCCACTGCTGCAACCTTCCAACAGCTCTAGGCTCTAAACTAAACCCACAGAGATGATAATGGGCTCCAAAAGACTTGGCTGTCATCATCTACTAGCACAGCGTTTACTTCTTCATTATGTCAAATGTTTTGCCTGCTAAAACAACAGCATCCTCTGGAGGCAGAAAATAATCAAGTGCTTTTATCTAGTGAACTAAAAAGACTATGTATAAATAAGAGATGAGGAAGAACACACATACAACACAAGCTTGACTAAACACAAGACATTTCCTTGAAAATCAAACAAGTTCCTTCAGACATAAAATATGTTGTAACATTGCTTTCAATCACCTAAGAGCATATGAGAAACAGCGTTGGGAATGTCCCTAAGGTATCACTTTAATTTGCATTCTAAATTTCAGAACTGTTAGGTTTCATAAAACACTTTTTTAAAAAAACCCTAGATGGTCTATCTGAGAGGCACTAGATGAGATACTTCTTTCAGCAGCACCTTCAATGATAGTAAACCAAATTCTGTCTGTATTTGGTAAAAATATAGAATCATAGAATGGTTAGAGTTGGAAGGGACCTTAAAGATCATCTAGTTCCAACCCCCCTGCCATGGGCAGGGACTCAAAGCCCCATCTAACCTGGCCTTAAACACCTTCAGGGATGGGGTATCTACAACTTAAATGCTTACAGGCATGTGGAAAACTATAAACGAGACAGGTAAAATCTTGGTCACAGTTTAAAAAAAAAAGACAGACTTTGGAAAAAGAAAGTGGAGCAACTACTTTTCTTCTGTATCTGAAATAAGATTGGGGAAAACCCAGCACTAGCCTACAGTTTCCCCCCAGACTGACAGGAACATGGTCAGTTATTCCCCATGATTAAAACAACGCTGCAAGAATTGTTGCTAGTTTCTAGTGACATAACAGTTTAAAATCTGGCTCCAGCATCTTTCATGCTATTACCTGAAAACTAAATTTCTGTTACATTTCAAACAAATTGCAGAGCTGTAACTACAATTATATGTTTAATAAAATCTCTTATTTTTCTTTTTCAAACAACCAACTGTAAAAAAAATTCTAAATTTTGATACTCCATTAAAAATATAAATATAATCATCTTAGGGACTGTAATTTTAACTAAAATTTTGCAGATGGTATAAAAATAATTTGCCCCAATTGTCAATTTATTTATTTTTCAAATAGTCTGCACTTCTTGTCAGCCTCTTCAGAATGGTAAAAATACTCTCTCTCCATTCTCTTCATATGCCAAGTTTTATCCCCAAAGGATTTATTTTAGCCTCTCTATACGCTCTTGCAATATTTCTCAACCCTATATTTAGTAAAATTCTTCTAACACGTTCAAAGACGACTACATAAAACATTTCCAAATTCCACCTTTCCAGAAAGGCATGATTCATGTTTCCCTTTTTGGCAAACAGACCACGAATGCTGTTTTAAGAATGGATTCTGTGCTGTAATCCTACGCTCAGAGTCACCCTGTACCACTGGGAGAGACAGAGAAGCCGTATAAGGTCATTAAGACCATCACTCCCTCCAGCTGTTCCCATAGTGTGATTTCTAACGCTTTCTTCCCAGCATACTCTCAAGCATCCTAATGTTTACTTTTACCTCCAGCTATCCCAATCTGTACAAGACCACTAGTAGGAGAATTCAGCTTTTTTTTTTTTAAATCCCAACATTTCCTTTAACTAACTTAATCCCATTATTCACATTACTCTCTTAACGCACACAAATTAAAGTGTTTTTATTCCTCCCCCAGCAGTTTTTTATGCTTTTGACATTACTGATTAAAATACTCGATCTTTCTGTCCTATTGACAAATAGTCCTCAGCCCTCTTACAAGAGTCACTAAACACTCTCCAAAAAGCCTATGTCCCCCTACCTTTTTAATTAAAATTTTCCAAGTTCATCATTGTAAAACATCTAAAATACAAATGAGAAGTCACTCAGATAGGTTTATATCACTCCCTTCTACTTTACATTTCCTACTGATGTTACTATCTCAATGAGACGTCAGTGATGCTCTATTACAATTCAAATGCCAGCTCTACTTTACTCTTGATCATCAGACCAAACTACTGTGACTATCCATCATTAAATATATTTTGAAGGACTACAATGAAGCAGTTATTTGCTGTCAGGTGTCAATGAACCCAGATCCTAATTCCCCCCCCATGATTAAAGTTAGCTCTGCTTGTGTCCTAAAAAACCCCAAGCCAACAGTGAAGCAAGCTGCACTCACTTCCTAGCTGGAAAGTTTTCGGTGCTCCCCGCATAATAATGGCTTTCAAATAAGTTTCTTAAAAAATAAAACAGGTAACAGTAGCATTTATAGACTTTATTCTTGTTCTATATCATTTCCTTTCATCATCTCTGGAGTGAACAAATTACTACCTGGCAGGTGAAAAAGAGGAGAATACCTCAACAGGAAGTCAATAATTCTGTATCTAACTTCTATGATCATTAGGTTTTTGAATACTTGTACTTCAGCGTTAAATTAGAAAAATCATCAGCAAAGATGAAAATGTTTGTCTTACACAATGGATAACAGTCAGTTGTAGAATCAGTGCATACCTTTTCTGTGAACATAAAATGCTTTTTAGCTTTGCATTTTTTAAGTACTAGAGTATGTTAATAAAAATACATAGGCAAGGAATAGAATTGGACACAAAACAGTTTTGAGGATGGATACATAGTATGCAGTACAAACGAGAATAATGCAGAGAATCAAAGAAAAAAATAAGCTCAGCATTAAAATGCCTCTCCTACCAATAAAACGTTCTCAAAATTTTTTCTCAGACTTTGGCAGAAGCCAAGTCACTTTTAGAATGAAATGAGAACAGATGAGGCCCTACACAGCGTACAGTGTTGATTTCAAAATTTCTCCCTTCTAAACCTATTATGACAGTACTGTGTCTTAGGAAATTACTCACCTACACAGTTACCCACCCATGGGCAGTGATGATCAAACTTTGCTATACATCGATTGCATACACCACAGTGTTTGGACCTCACTGGCTTCCGTATCTGTAATGGTTGTTAATATTTATTCAGAATAGAAAAAAAAAAAAAAAAAAAAAAACAAGCACCCAAAACCCCCCAAAAATACCTGACATGTTTATAAAGGAAAAAAACAGAATCACAGAATGATGTGGGGTTGGACGGGACCGCTGGAGATCATCTAGTCCAACCCCCTGCCAACCCTCAGCTTCAGTGCATTTTGATTTTCGATTGTTGACCTCTTAGAGAACTTCAAACTCGATGCTAATTTTTAAAGGAAACTTAGTTATTAAGCTTAATCTGTATACAATTCAATGCAAACATCTATGTATTTGGATTCTAGGATTTCTTTTTTTTTTTTTTTACTCTTTCATACAAAGTTCTCCTATGCCCTCCAGCTATTGAGCTTTGTGGAGCAATCAGGTTCATTTCAGCTTTTTAGCAGTAAAAGCACAGAATGAGTTTGAGTTCCACCATTTTGTCAGTATCATTCATCACTGAGCTCTGATGTAAAGTGTTCCAGCTAATTTTCTGAAGACAGAAATATGACTCAACAAAAGGAACTCAGTGGAACTCAGAATTAAATTACTCCCAGCAATTTTTTTTAAAAGATTGTTTTGAAAGAAACATAAAATGCCATTAAAAGAACTGATATGAAGTGTTTTGAGATATGTATGCATATACACACATTGTTTTTAAGGTGTTACATCTGCAAATAATTTTCCAGATTCAATGTTAGGAATATTAACATTATTCACACTTTGCATAGGTCAGAGCACTAGAGCGTAATACTGATAACCTTGATAGTTTTATATTTACTAGTTAGCTTTCAAAAAAAGAAGCACATTACCTTTATGGTTACTTCTTTTTTTTTTCCCGTAAGCAGTTATTTCCTCTAAAATTTTCTGTGGTGAAACTAAGTATTAACTACTACAAGAAAAGTACTTGCTCACAATTTGACACGCTTTACAAAACCTAAGATTTCTTTTCCCCTCCCAATTACAGCCAAATTGAGAACTACAGTTGAATATTGAAACAAAGGCGTTACAGACGTGGTAAAATATCACCTTTGCTTTTCATAACTTGTCATCAGGTGTATAACCAACCACCCTAGTATATATATTAAATACTTAAGATATTGATACTAGCAAGTTATTTCCACAGTGATGCTTTTTTCCTCTAACTGTTGCAGGGTTGGGGTTTTTTTTGTGTACAGGAGTATTATTTATTGAAAACACTACTTAAAGATTACAAATAAATTCTACCCTAGTTTTGGCCTAACATGAGAAAAAATATATGAAAAAAAAATCAATGCTGCAAATGATTGAAAAAATACATTACCAAGCAGGTACTGCAGAATATACTGAGGTCCAGACTTCCTGTCTCTGCAAGTTCTACTATTGTCTGCAGAAAAAAAAAAAATTAAAAAAAATAATCAGAATTTAACATATAAACAAGTGCTGACAACCATTGTAATGTAATTGCTTCTCAGACCTAGAGTTGTGAACTCTATTCGTTTCAAATACTTTCCAGACACAGAAACAACTTAAATTAAGTTCAGTCTGATTTAAAACCTATGCAGTTAAACCAACACGTACATTTACTTCTAAATTAATTCTAGCTTATACTTATTCCTTGTGTATCTAGGTTTAATTAGACAAAAAGCAAGCTTCTATTCATTTTGATACACTCACACAGTTTGACTAACCTGTTGTTAAACCTGTTAAAGTTAATGCAGTTGAACTTCCAAACAGGAACACATAAAATTAGCTAGCAGGATCAGCCAGTCTAGAGACCAGACTTTTTGCCCATCAAAATCTTTAAATCTATATTCACCTCTTTCCTCAGATGCTGAAGCTTCAAGAAAGAAAAGAAATAATGCAAACCAAACCTCCTCTTACAGCTATGCTTATGGGTCAAGTGATACACGGAGTTAGGTATCATTTAAAGCATGCCTGTATCTTCACTCCAATTTACAGCTTCCCCCCCATTTTGTACACTCCTTCAGTATCCCCTTCATTGTTGGAATAGAAAGAACTTATTATTCCATGAAATGGTTTCCAACAAGTTTTAAAATTCAGCAAGCAAAACCATGGCATGTGAGACTTAAATGACATTTGCAACATATGGAAAATATCCTGAAAACATCTTTTGCCAGAATAGCCTTCCTTGAACCAGAAGGAATTTGCTCAGCATAAATAGCCTAATGGCAAATAGATTCATCTACTGCTGCCTTTCAAACCACGTATATCTTATGCATCAGTGTGGTTCCTCACTGCAGACGAAACAGAATAGCCCTTGCAACTTTTCTCATCATAGCAATATAAACATAACTACCTTAATTAGATGATAACCCCTAAGGTGGGTAACTTAATAGAAGCTGCAGAAGCTTCCCTTCAAAATATTACACTTAATAACCAGTCAGAAAAAAAATTATGGAAATTTTTCCTCAAGCTAAGCAGTAAGAGCTACAGTCAAAAGAGTGCAGGTAAATTGGTGTCTTTTTGCTTCCCCTGCTGATCTCGGGTAAACAAGGAACAATCTTTACTGTTTTTCTAACACTTCTTAACTAAGCTCTGAAAGTTGGACTACTTTTTCTCCTCGCTTCTTGTATTTCCATTTGCTGTTGGCCCAGTGTTTTTGTCTCTACCACTGCAACCCTTCAGATCCCATCTCCAGCCAACCACTGCCATTCAAATGCCTTTTCGCATCCCTCCTGCATCTTGCCAACTTCAGCATACTCTACATCCCTTTCTCATCTCCCCTCCGTCAGCCCTTACTGCTCTAACAACATTTCCCACTACTTGAGATTAAAGAACCTCCCTCACAACAACCACCTTTGTAAATACTCCAGATGAACAGAAAGTTAAAAATCCAACAAGACATATCTACCATGATATCAATGCTTCCAATGTAGTTTCTGGTACTTTCCTATATTTTGGACAATTTAATAAACTGTCCAAAATTTATAATNTATATTTACTAGTTAGCTTTCAAAAAAAGAAGCACATTACCTTTATGGTTACTTCTTTTTTTTTCCCGTAAGCAGTTATTTCCTCTAAAATTTTCTGTGGTGAAACTAAGTATTAACTACTACAAGAAAAGTACTTGCTCACAATTTGACACGCTTTACAAAACCTAAGATTTCTTTTCCCCTCCCAATTACAGCCAAATTGAGAACTACAGTTGAATATTGAAACAAAGGCGTTACAGACGTGGTAAAATATCACCTTTGCTTTTCATAACTTGTCATCAGGTGTATAACCAACCACCCTAGTAAATATATTAAATACTTAAGATTTTGATACTAGCAAGTTATTTCCACAGTGATGTTTTTTTCCTCTAACTGTTGCAGGGTTGGTTTTTTTTTTGTGTACAGGAGTATTATTTATTGAAAGCACTACTTAAAGATTACAAATAAATTCTACCCTAGTTTTGGCCTAACCTGAGAAAAAATATATGAAAAAAAAAATCAATGCTGCAAATGATTGAAAAAATACATTACCAAGCAGGTACTGCAGAATATACTGAGGTCCAGACTTCCTGTCTCTGCAAGTTCTACTATTGTCTGCAGAAAAAAAAAATAAAAAAAAATAATCAGAATTTAACATATAAACAAGTGCTGACAACCATTGTAATATAATTGCTTCTCAGACCTGGAGTTGTGAACTCTATTCGTTTCAAATACTTTCCAGACACAGAAACAACTTAAATTAAGTTCAGTCTGATTTAAAACCTATGTGGTTAAACCAACATGTACATTTACTTCTAAATTAATTCTAGCTTATACTTATTCCTTGTGTATCTAGGTTTAATTAGACAAAAAGCAAGCTTCTATTCATTTTGATACACTCACACAGTTTGACTAACCTGTTGTTAAACCTGTTAAAGTTAATGCAGTTGAACTTCCAAACAGGAACACATAAAATTAGCTAGCAGGATCAGCCAGTCTAGAGACCAGACTTTTTGCCCATCAAAATCTTTAAATCTATATTCACCTCTTTCCTCAGATGCTGAAGCTTCAAGAAAGAAAAGAAATAATGCAAACCAAACCTCCTCTTACAGCTATGCTTATGGGTCAAGTGATACACGGAGTTAGGTATCAGTTAAAGCATGCCTGTATCTTCACTCCAATTTACAGCTTCCCCCCCATTTTGTACACTCCTTCAGTATCCCCTTCATTGTTGGAATAGAAAGAACTTATTATTCCATGAAATGGTTTCCAACAAGTTTTAAAATTCAGCAAGCAAAACCATGGCATGTGAGACTTAAATGACATTTGCAACATATGGAAAATATCCTGAAAACATCTTTTGCCAGAATAGCCTTCCTTGAACCAGAAGGAATTTGCTCAGCATAAATAGCCTAATGGCAAATAGATTCATCTACTGCTGCCTTTCAAACCACGTATATCTTATGCATCAGTGTGGTTCCTCACTGCAGACGAAACAGAATAGCCCTTGCAACTTTTCTCATCATAGCAATATAAACATAACTACCTTAATTAGATGATAACCCCTAAGGTGGGTAACTTAATAGAAGCTGCAGAAGCTTCCCTTCAAAATATTACACTTAATAACCAGTCAGAAAAAAAATTATGGAAATTTTTCCTCAAGCTAAGCAGTAAGAGCTACAGTCAAAAGAGTGCAGGTAAATTGGTGTCTTTTTGCTTCCCCTGCTGATCTCGGGTAAACAAGGAACAATCTTTACTGTTTTTCTAACACTTCTTAACTAAGCTCTGAAAGTTGGACTACTTTTTCTCCTCGCTTCTTGTATTTCCATTTGCTGTTGGCCCAGTGTTTTTGTCTCTACCACTGCAACCCTTCAGATCCCCTCTCCAGCCAACCACTGCCATTCAAATGCCTTTTCGCATCCCTCCTGCATCTTGCCAACTTCAGCATACTCTACATCCCTTTCTCATCTCCCCTCCGTCAGCCCTTACTGCTCTAACAACATTTCCCACTACTTGAGATTAAAGAACCTCCCTCACAACAACCACCTTTGTAAATACTCCAGATGAACAGAAAGTTAAAAATCCAACAAGACATATCTACCATGATATCAATGCTTCCAATGTAGTTTCTGGTACTTTCCTATATTTTGGACAATTTAATAAACTGTCCAAAATTTATAATGCCAAAAATTGTCATGAATTCATCAACAGTTTATAGCATACACTACAGATTAACAAAACGATGCACATGGTATGATGCTTAGTGCTGACTTCAGTTTTACCCAGAAGCAAGCCCAAAGCTCAGGAGAACAGAACTGAACAAGAGCAGAGAAATCACCTAAATATAACTCTCCTTAGAAATTATAGCATAGAGACTTGGGTTTGTAAACATTGGGTCTATTTTCTGTGCTTCTGAACTATTAATATTTGATTTTGAAAACTTGGAATTGCTTATTTATTATTTATTGACTCAACTTGGGTTATTTTGTACCACAGAAGAAAGGACACGACACACCAGTAGAATAAACATCTGAAATCATTGCTTACTAAACATTTCCAAACATACTTGACTTGGTCATCTGGAATAAAAAAATTATTTTGGTTGTTTATTCCAAAGCTTAAGGCTACCTCAACATAAAACATTTGGAAAGCCATTACAAAAAGCATGGGAAAGCCGTACACTGCACAAAGGTAAGACACTCACCCTACAGTGGTTTATATCCCTACTAACAGATTCTTTTACATTTTGGTTAGCTGCAAAGCATTTACAGACTACAACAGAAGAAGTTGCATTTTACAATTCCTACCCAGTTCAGCAAAGCTTTTGTAAACGCATGTAACTTCTTAAGCAAGTACATCAAATGTATTGCATATTTGTACAATTTGCTGAATGCGAACCAAAGAGCAATTGCTGACTCTATTTAATTTAATCCAGTTGAAGAATGAGAATTTAGTCTGGACCTTACTTTGGCCAATTTTCAGCAACAGAACAGGAATTTGCAAAATAAATCTGCACATTCACTATCATGTAAGCTATCACAATCATCTTTTAAAGGTTATTTTATGTTGATCACTACATAAGTCCGTAATTCCAACTGTCTGCTGTCGATCCACAAAAGTTTTTTCACAATTAAGCATGAAGAACCACCACAAAACTCACTTTTGGTGGGATGTGAGCTACTAGGAAACTTACCAAAAATGAAACAAACAAAATGTTTCTGCTGCTTGTATGATTTTGCAATATTCAATGCTGAGTTTGGCTGCTGAGGCCAATGTACTTCAACAACAACAAAAAGCAATACATTTAAAATGCTAACAGCAATCTTAAAAAGTCTTAGAAAGGTATCATTAGATTACGCATATTTCCTCTGATATTTAAACCAAAAAGAAAAAAATACCACCTCGATCCCAAATTGCCTGGGGTTTGGATTATTTTTATCCTCATATCCTTCTAGCCTAATACTTTTCGGCACAAAGGTAAAAAAAACCGAAGGCTCTTTAAAGTCTGGAAATCTTTTACAATCAAATTAACTAACACTTATCCCATGATGAGTCATTTGTTTCAGTGAAGTAAAATCCTGAAACCTCACATTTTCATTTTCACCCAACTGCTTTTTAAACTCTTATCTTGAAAAACTTAATTGTGATTTTGTTACTCAAAATGACCTAAATGTAACTTTGGACGAGTAAGTATGTAAATACATATTCCAAATGTAAAAAGAAGAAATGTGGATGAAAACTGAAAAGGAAATTTTTTTCATCATTTTGACCTTTTGTTATACAACAATTTACTGAAATTTCACTTCCTGAAGAGCAAATTCCTCTATCCAACTGGTGGCTGGCTGCTAAAGCTCCAAGTTTCACATATCTCATGGCCTTACCTTTTTCTTTTGTTCTTCTGTGGCTTTGATAATTCCTGGATCTGATTTCCAGGATTTCCCAAAATTGTAGAAAAGTGCAACGCTATTAGCAAGGAATGGAAGATGTATAAAGAAAAAATTGAGATGTGTTTTAAGTCAAGGAATCTAAAATTTAAAACCAAATTTCCCCTTCAAAATACTCACTGATAAATCTGAAATTAAATTTAACTAGATTTTATTTCTATGAATGCCTTTGAGTCACTGTTGTAAGAACTCAGTATTTTTCTATTCCTCAGACTCGAAAACGTACTTTTCAAAATGCTGACCTCCTTGAGGCAACTCCTAAAGCACTTAACCCTGTAAAGAATGAATAATAACAGTTCAGTTTTCGTAATTATTTCCCCTTTAAAATAAATGAAATTCCATTAAATTTATCTTCTTCAAAGTATTTCCTGTTTTCACAATAAACATTTTAGAGCTCTATTTATAAGACAGTAATTTGACTGCCTATGTCTTCAGTGGCTTGAAATTCCTGTGAGATCAGAGAAAGGTCTGTTTGTAGCCATAGAAGGAATTGGGCTGCAATGACCACCGCTGCATGCCAATCACATCACACCACTTATCTCCAAGAAAGATACTGTCTGATACCTGATCCTATTATAAGGCGATCTCTGTATTTTACATCAATGAAAGTTATTTTTAACATACTAATGCATCTAGTAGTTACAAAACCACAGGATTTAGTATTGTCTGCAAGTGTTTATAAAATCAATTACCATATAAAGACAGAAAAATAACCATTAGTTTCAGAATAGATTTCCTGTGTTGAATGACTTGCCATATATCATGACTAGTCTTCACAAAAATTAAGACATATTTCAGCAATGACGTCAAAAAAGCCAAATGCTTCACACATACCTCTTCCACAAGAGGTGAAATATTTTTTACTCCGATAAGCTTACAAAAGACCTAACTAAAGATACCTGTCAGCTGTCAGTCATAACTGCAAGGAGATGCCACTGTGATGGCAAAAACCTCAACAGCATTATCAGGCAAAAAGGATCATTATTACTCAGGCACAAATCACTCCACACCCTAATTAGGTTAAATTCTGTGTAACCAAGATGAGTATTTCTCTCTAATTTGGTAGTCATTAGAGCTTCTATAATTAAAGTTTAATATATTGTGTGTTTGCATTACAAAACTCTTCATGTAAGACTTAAAAGCAAGTACAATGTGGTATTTTGTACTGAGTTGGTATGTAACACTTTAAAGACAACAACAACAATTTTTTGCATGCTTGGAAACAATTGGATTTTGAAGTTAGACTACAAACTAGAAATCTAGTTTCTAGTTTGTAGAAATTCTACAAACTAGAACTAGACTACAAACTGAAATCTAGTCTACTCTATATATATACAAGTATATTCTATTCTGTCTCTACNGAAACAATTGGATTTTGAAGTTAGACTACAAATTGAAATATAGTCTACTATAAGTATATTCTATTCTGCCTGACTCTGTTCTTGGAAAAAATGTTTACTGAAGGCATTAAGGATTAAGAAAAAAAATTACATAAGCCATTGATAAACAAATTGACATGGTACAGATACAACCAAATATTAAATGAAAAAAAAAACCCACAGAATTTCTATAGAATAACAGTATCTTAAATCTTCTATAGTGTGCCTGTGATGTGAAAGAACCAGGAAATATGAATAAATTCAAACAAGGCCTCTTTTTGACTTTTAAAATGCTAACAAAGTCTCATTGTATATCCTGAATAACTTTTATTTTCCTTCTGTTGAGGGGAAGAATTTCTAATAAAAGAATACTGGCAAGTTAAGCTAAAATTTTAATCATGTACCTTATATAGTAGAATGTTATTATTAACTCACTAAAGGCTAATTAATCTTTCCTCTAACAAGCTGTTTCCAGCAAGTCAATAGCAGGGGAAAAAAACCCCACCAGCTATACTATAACCTAAAAAACTATACAGTTTTTATAGAATAGAATTTGACATATTACAGATGAAAAGCTGTGACCTTAATATTTATACAATCTAATTTCTTCTTATTTTTGTTCTAAAATTGCCTGCTGCCAAGAATAAGCTGGTTCAACTTATTTGTATAGCTAGAGAGAGACTATATTTTCTTTAAACTATAAAAGTATCACTGGGTTTTTGAGACAACAATGAAAAATGTTTTTTTCATTAAAACCACCTTAATCAGACATCTGTAAGAAACAATAAAGGTACAATTGAGAAAAAATTGTATGACCCATTTCTAATTACTACACGTCATGTCTAGACTTTAAAGATAGGGGGAAAGACAATTTATTTTCTATCCAGTAAAGGACGAGTTTTTATAACCTTAAAGTTCTGGAATTGTTTTTTTACTGACTAAAATTTGGACAACCTGTGTGATAAAGCAGCTGTCCATGGATCAAAGCCACACGAGTAGAAATCCAGTATGCAGAATTCTTCTGAAGTTACCCTTCCCCCATTTTACTCCATAAAATACAGAGAAAGCATAAGAGGCTCCCCACAGAGTCTAACTTTTGCCTTTCCTTTTATCATGATAGTGTCAGGTGAGCGCAACACCAACACAGTGGAAATGTGTCAGTGAATGTACTTCTGTGCTGAGGACAGCAGATGTTGGCAGACTACATGAGAAAGTGAAGTACAGATGAGTAGTAACTATGTAAACAGAGAAAGATAAAGCCAGCAGTATTCTTCATTTGTATCTTCAAAAAAACCATTTCTCCTAAGTTTTAAGTAAATCTGGGGAGAAGGGATGAAAGTCAACCAGATTTTGAAGGAGAAAGGAAAGTTAGAATTCTCTCCTCCAGGATATTTCTGGCATCTGGTGAGGATAAACAAGTCCAACTGTGGGATTCATCTCACCTACCTTAAATCACTCAGTATGCCTTCAATAGGAAATAAAGGAAAAAGCTACATCCAATCTATCTTCAGTATTGAGATATTTCAGTCAGAAAATCAGTGCCTTACATTTGCTATTTTTCTCTACTGAACAACTTGAACAACTAACTTAGATATAGATGTCAACAATAAAGACATCTAAAATTATGGTTAAGTCCCCTCTGAAGTTTACTTTGAAAGGGATTTTTAGCAACTTTGAGCAACTTTCAAAACTCTCCATTCTCAAGGAACCCTTGTAGGTTTGCATTAGAATTGATTCTCCAGGGAGAGTGCCTTTTATCCCAGCATCCTCGTTTACAACCACAAGGAAAAATATATTACCATATTAAGGGATGTAAAATGCGCATTATCACAGGTATCCAGCTTTTGCCCTGTCCCTGATTTGCTGTCTTTTATGAGTTTTCCCCACTTTTCACTGTGAGAGACAAAGCAGAAACACCCAAGAAACAACTCCTACTTTTAGTCTTAATCAATACCCTTTAATTATTAGAACAAGTACAACAGGCTGAAAATTATTCCAGAAAACCACGTGGAAGCAAAAAGACCGTCTCATTAAAAAGAAAATTAAAACCAAGCAAGCACCCCACAACCCATGAGTGAGGTAAACGTGTTATGAGCTTGGTTTTCATCCTGCACTGTTTTCCTCACACATGCAGCTTCCTGCTATTGCAGCTACAACATCACCCAAGAGCCTGAAACCAAGCCAATGTGCACATTATATACCAAGATGCTCCCTTCAAGTAATTACAAATCCCATAAGAAAGTCCTTTTCCCCTAAAGGGAAAGATCTGCAGTCAGTGTAAGCCGTCAGAGACCAATACATGCTAATGAACCTGCCAGTTCCTAACAGCTGTACACCTGGATCCAAGAACAGAGGTAGATAACAGCAGATAGCTATGCAAGAAGCCTCATTTGACTAGATATTTCTTAGACAAAATCAATTTTTAATCAACTGAAACTCAGCAAAAGCTCTCTGCCTCCATCTACCATAAAGAAAATCCCTTAGCTTGCAAAAAACCCTTATTCATTCACTGCCATCTCCCCCACTCTAGAAGTTTCCTTTGTTTTTTCTTTGGAAAAAAAGTATTTTGACACAGGAACAGTTCTGGATACCTGGGTCTGCTGAGTAGATTTTTTGGGTCTTTGGTTCCTCTAGAAACATGATGTCTGGCTTCTTTCTTTCTGCATGCACGGCTTTTTACTGTTTTCCTGAAGCTAATTTTGGTAATATGAACATGGGGGGTTTTTGGTTTTAGCCGCTTAACCATACCAATTGGCTTGTTAGAGTTTTTAAAACACTGTGCTGTTGTAACAGCTTTGTGAAAGCATCAACATCATCTTGAATTCACTTACGCTCAGTGTTTAAAACGATCCCTAATTGAAAAAGTGCGGGCAGTTTGTTTTCTTTCACCTAAACCCCATCAACACATGAAGTATACCTGAAATAAGATCATCAATTCAGTGTTAGTCAGTGATAAATAATTTTAAAACTTATAAAAAATATAGTATCTCATCTCAGCACTGCAAGCAGTATGCTATACCAGAAAAAGCTTAATTAATGAAAACTGCACACTCCCATTTGCACCAAATGGAAACAACAGAACAACAACAACAACAAAAAATACAGTTAATATTTTGGGTTATAGCAAGCCTTGACATCTTAGAAAGACAGAACAGCATAAGAACCTTCTGACATAACAGGCACTATTTGTTCAGCTGGAACTGAAAAGACTGTATGAACAACTCAGATATGAACTCGGTACATGTGCCCTGAACTTTTTACAGGACACAAGAGAACGTTCTACCTACAAATACTAATGAAAAAGAATGAAATGTGAAATTCTAGTCTCACATTATTAAACGTGTACTTTAAAGATTTTTTTTCTCTTTAAAAAAATAAAACTAAATTAAAATATAGTGATTTAGTATGTAGGATTTTTGAATCCCACCCCTACTCTGCTATCAGCAGAACATTAGAATACACTAACAGAGCAAGACATAACTATCCTTTGTTATGGGCAAAATACAGCTAAAGGGAAGTGGCAAAACTGCAGCACAATAGTGGCAGGAAAGCACAGGACCATAGAGTCATATATCCATAAATATGTAGATCATAACTTCCTCATTCACACCAAGAATAGGATTTCTATTTTAACAAATATACCAGACTCAGAAGCTGCTGAAAAAAACCCTCAATGTATGGAAACATTTACAAAAAATGACTACACTAATCTAAAATGGTTGAATTTACTTTCAAGACTGGCCTTCTAGAACATACATTATAAAGCCTTAGAATTTTTAATCCTATTTTTCATGTGACTACACTGAAATTCAAGAAAGTGTACTGCTAATCTTTGGGCGGTTTGTTTGTTCTTCATGACACCTTGTTTTGACTACCCTTTTCCATCCCATTACTATTAAACCCAGAAGACCAGATGATCTTCCAGACACCTTCTACGTATCTATTAGAACAGAAAATTCATACCAAGCACCTGAATTTTAAAGTAACACTTGCAGCAATTAAAAGTGTTATATTATTAAAGTTCCAGCAAGGCATTTCATGACAGTTGCTTAATGTTAGAAATTTTTTTCCTAAGCAATAGATGGTCAGAATTTGTGAAGACTACCAGGACATGTTTTATCACTTGAACATTACGGAGGATAAAGTAGTAAACTGCTCTGCTGCAAGTAATCATATAAAGCTGTAAAAATACAAGAATCCTTTGTCCAGCTACAATGCTGTGCCTCACGCTGTAAAAATAGAGCAGGCATGCAATTTCTTTTTTCCAATAAAGCTACAGGGCAATTTTCCAGAAGGAGAATGCATTTGGAATCTTATTACAAACACTTCCAATTAAAAATCATCAATTAAAGGAAGACAGCCTCGAGCACTAAGTCTCTAGAACTGCTCGTCACAGAGAATTGTGTCAGCTCTAACGAAAGCAATTAGTAACTGAAGTTTTTAGACTACTACTTTGGTGTACAAAAAGACTGTTGCAAAGGTTTTGAGGCACCTACCTCAAATTACAGAAGTAGCACACTATTTTATTGACATTCTGAAGTCAGACTTTATTAGGTCAATTAACTGTCTACAGTTACTATTTCTAGTGTACAGTAAACATTATTCTGTGACCAAAAAAAGCCCAAACTTCAAGTTACATTAATCAGAATGACTAACAAAAACAAAAATCTAGGCAAGTTGGTACAAATATGAAGAAAATATGAGCTTCAGAATAAAAACCTCCCAATTTGCCAGCCTTAAGGGACAGCTTTCAATATCAAGATAGAGGCCACCATCAAGTTGTGTCAGCTGTGCAGACACTTTAATATGGTGAAGGACTTTGATTTAAAGTTGCACACGTTCTTAGATTTGGTTCAAGCTAATTCTGTCTTAGCAGAAGAAAGCCTTTCACAGTAACTCAAAAATTTGCAACCCAAAACCTGCAGTACCATTAGCAAATTTGAGTTTCTGAAGAAAACCTACAAGGTATGGAGAACTGAGATTCAGAAGTGAGGTGGTGTAGACGTCATAACTTTGATCTTAGAAACATGTATTTTACTATTTGCCAAATGTCAGGTTTCCTTAAAAGATCAGAAAAGCAATTTCAGGGTAGAGGCATGACATATTTAGACAGCTCTACTGCTTTTCATAAAAACTGGAAAAGTATACTTCCATTTTGAAGTACTGCTTTTAAAAATGTTTTTCATATTCATTTTGTACTCACTTTCCTCACTCTGCAGTTACTAGTAAATTTACTTGAGTGAAAACATAGAGATAGTCAGATAGAAACCGGTAGTATGACCAGCATTTTTCAAAACTATTTCAAGACACACTCATGCTAAGAAGGATAGAAATATTTCATTTCATTTTTTACTTAACAGCTACTGGATTTTCATGTTGGGTTTTTTAAGTAGGAAGTAGCAGTCATCTCCAGTGACACGAGACTGCTATAACTCACAGGAGCACCTTTGCAAACACTATCAGCATGGAAAGCAAAGGTAGCCTGGAAGTAGGGTCTCCTCTCTGTTCTCAACCCAAAAACATGAGGCTGATTTATCCGACATTGGAGAACATACTAACAAGATGATAAAAGGGTTGCGCTGCTACTGTCCTATTTCAGGGTAATTCTTTCAAGGACAAAAAGAAAGTTAATTTTCTAGAAAAGTCAAGCCAACATTCATCATTAATATTAAGTTCACTTCAACTATTTACAGCTACAAGAATGTATTGAACATTTAATAGAACATTCAATCTTTATTTTGCTTTCTTGGGTATTGTATTTACAATACCCAAGCAAGTTGTTTAAAAATCTTAATCTCTTCCCTTAAGGCACATAACTGACATTCTTCAGTGAATTCTGAATCAATTTCTACCCCTGGAAGAAAAAATAATATCTAGGCAGGCAGTCAAAAACATAATGGCGTATGCAGAATCTCTATAATCCAGTATTGCTAGTGCACACATCTTCAAAGACTGACAACACAGTTAACAAATATATCTAACATTTGTATGAAATGGAATTTGCAGTATGTTTAAGGAAAACTAGCTACAAAGCTAATTCCACTGGAATTGATACATACCATGAAACTACCTACTGCTTTTCTTAAAAGGGGTGTATAAAAATGCAGTCCATTACACCTTGTCACCTCACAGCCAAAGTATGTTTTATAGAGTTACTTATATCTTCCCCACTTAAGAAATTGGTAAAGCACAGGAAGTTTTGCAGACTACTCTAAGCCAATTTTGAGGAAAATCTTTCATTTACTGCAGCACAGCAATAGCATACACATTTTTAAAGCGATAAAACAAGTATCATCAATACAGAAAGCAATGTTTAATGGCGACAGCCATTTAAAAATTTTAATTAGTTTATTTACTCTTACATGATATATCTAGGTAATACCTCATACTACTAACATGAAAAACTATTACTTCTTACTGAACACAAAAAAGGATATCATTCCAAAACCAGAAGAACCACGTCACATACATCCAGAATTTTGTTGCCAAGTATATTCCAAGAGGCAGTGCACTGTGCATGGAGTGATCAAAGAATGACCTGTAAAGTAGGAGCAATGTCACATGTTAAGTTTTGACTTATAAAACTTAAATCCTGAACTACCACTACTATTGAAAAACACTTCCTGTTAAAATATGTACTATACAAGATACTGCAAAATCCATCATATAAACAACCAACTGTGAGATTCCTAGCATAAAATATGTATACCAGTTGCAAACTACATTTATTTGAGATTCCAAAGATATTTTGGAAACCCATACAATGATAACGACACGTTGAAATTACTTCAGTAAGAAAAAAGCTTAAGAGACCTTGGTATTATCAACCTACACTCAAGAATCTGAAATATTTGAAATATCTTTTGCTTCTGTTACAGTTGCCAAAATAAAGTTTGGAAAAAAATGGATTAATTCATTTCCCATATAACTCAATTTGCCAAGTTCTAAAACAGAATGCTGCTACTTAAAAAAACAAAGGCATCAGAATTATTTTCACCTTGTTATACTCTTGCATTTTAAAGAACATTCTGAATAAAGTTGAATTTAGTTGTGACCACCAGATGAATGACTAGGCACCTCCATAGTGAAGAAAAACAATTAAAAAAAAAAATAAAAAATTGCTAAACATATCAAAAGTCACACTCTAAACTGCTAAACTCCTCAAAATAAAGCTTTTTCCATCATCTGCCTCATCATGCTTACATTGATGCATTTTGCTTTTTGTCCTGCTAGTGCCCTCAGGGCTACTGCAGACAAATGTGTGCACTGAGTAGCTCCCATTTCATTCATTTACTCCCTTGCAGCAACTGCCTCTTCTCTCATGCAAGTTTCTTAAGTCTTTTGAGAAAATCCAGTAAGGAACATGAGCTAAAATGGCAAGTGGTAAGTGAATATACGTTTGGACACACAATAGTTACTCAGCAGTAATCTTTCTTTCAGCCATTTCAGGGTATTTATTATTATTTTTGTGTGCGTGTGAAAGTAGCAGAGAGGAAAATACAGCTAAGCAGGACTAGCTAAAATTCAGCAGGGGAAGGAAATATTAATAGAACAATAGCAAACATTTCATTCAAACCTGGACTTTTTGGAAAACACTTCAAAAAGTATTTATACCAAGCATTAAGCAAAGGATAACAGAAAGTAAAGGCTAGTTCTGAACATGTGGTCAGGAAGGTCAAAAACGTAAAACTTGACAGAACATTAATCTTGAGAAGCCTGAAGAAATCTTGTCCTTGGCTCTTGCGGGAGGCGTGGCTGAGGATTTGCTAATTTTCATAATTTGAGGAATTATGAAACAAATATCTTGGGGGAAGAGATCAGCAAATTGCAGAGTCTCAGGGAGGACAAAAAAAAAAACCTGAACAGATCACAGTGGCAAAAGCTTCATGATCTCCACCACCCTCCCAGTGTACTAAGGTCACTAAGATTCTATGAACTTGGTTTAAGGAACAGATATATTTTCTTTTCCTCTTGAAACTGAAAGGAAGGAGAAGCAAGTGTTTCTAATAAAACATGACATTCAAGGCCAAAAAGAAAGCTTGTAAGTATGAAGACATAAGTTGTTCTTCTATACCTGTCACACGTGTCAATGAAAAGCAGAGTATAGATCAAAGAAGTCTACAGATCTTGAAAATCTGTTGAAGCACGCCAGCACCTGTGTGTGCATATGCACATGCATTTACAGGTAATCACAAACAACTAAAATTCTTTATGACCAGGCAACAAATGAAAAATACTATTAAAAGCAGCCTTTTTCTTTAGTCAACCCTTTCCACAGCAGAAGTTACAAAAGCTGACTGACTTAATTTCTCTTCCAAAGCCTTTGGATAATTAAATTCTTAAAGACTTAAAGATATTTAAATTCTTAAAGCAAACTTGCACACATATTTTTTCTATTCCTTTCTTGTAACTTTTCTCTTGATTGTTTTCTTCAAAAATCAGGCTGATAATTTTGCAGACAGACATTCAGCACCCTCCTCTGGAGAACGACTGGAATTTCTGTTCTGTTAGTTTCTAAGCTCAGTGATATTCACCCAAGGTAATTCCATGGCTATTTGCAAGACAACAGGGCATTACAAGAGCTCAAGATACACAGGATCTTTCCCACAAATAGTAACAAAAAAAAAAATCCAACACAAAATAAATGTTGTATGTCAAAAAGCACACAAAAATCAGAATGTTAAGATTATTAATCCAATAAAGATGCCAGCAAAACACTTCATGTGTGCATGCTAAACAGACAGTGTCCTAGTAAAAACACTTACTTTGAAAGAAACTGCACCATAGCCCAAACGCCACCATACATCAGCCCTTTAATGAGCCAAGAATCAATGTCTAGGTCTGCTATAAACCCAACCAGCCAAATTACTAGGAAAGGAGTTCCCAGCATCACCTTCTGACGGAATTCCTATGTAGAAACAAATAGCAGTAAGTAATTCTATTTTTAGGAACAGGTTGTATATTCTACAGTAAGTAGGACAGTCACAAACATTAATTAAATTTTCAGAAGCTTGACATAGAGGGGGAATCTTCATAATTTTTTTGTCATTTCCTATACTGACATATCTTCAACCTATGGGCAAGAAAAAAATATTCCTAAAGTTTCATAGTAAATCAATGATTTTATTAATTTATCTACTTCAGAAGAACTGTCTCCTAGAGACTTTATTGTTATTCCAGAATAAGGGCATAAGTAGCTGTTTTTAAAGATTCTGTCAAAGTGTATGAACATAGCACATGGTAATCTCAGTGAACTTTAAGGACTGAAGTTACATAAATAGCAGACAAATTCATACTGAAGCATCTATGAAGACAGCCTGGACCTTCTTTGTCTTATACTCTGTGGGTACAATTCCTGTTGAAGGCACTGAACTCTTTCCAGACATTCCAAGTGCATTCACAATGCATGTGCAGATATAATGCAATGCACAAATCACTTAAAGTCAATAATCACTGCATTATTATATTACCACAGGGTTAAAGAACAAGCTGTAGTCAGTGCTTTAATCATCAAGATACAATGTATTTTTAAAACAAGAAGTTGTAGCAAGCCAGTGACAGTAATCCTTAATATCCAGCACAACACTCCGCCTAGCAAGAAAATATTAATTCTATGTAAATTCTCAAAGTGTAGGCAGGTAGACAGTTCTTCATGCTGAGGGAATATATTACCCTTTATACCCTCATTTCTTGCCTCCTCCTATCTGCAGTAATTAACAACCTGAGAAGAAAAAGGCCTCCACGTTAGAGATTCACACATTACATTATAGCACCAAAATCGACTGCTTTCATAATTAGAGAGGAGATCAGAGTTCAGGATATCTAAAGTGCTTCTTTCCTTAAAGAGTTGAGAGTCAGCTTTGTGAAAGCCTTGGCTATCCCCAACACCACCACACCACTTGGTACTTTCCTAACATTTAGTAAGCACAAAAACTAAAGGTAACTGTTCGGAGACTCAGGGTTTTCTTAACTCCTTCCTTGAATAAAGGTGGTGGTTTGGGTTTTTTTTTGCAATTACTTTTATCATAACAAAAAGATGCTTCCAAAACTGAAATGTGAAGAGACCAAAGCACCTAACTGCCTACCTTCAACAAACACACAAGCCCGCAAACCAACAGCAGCAGTACTACTGATTTACATAAGTGCTATACTACTTCTTACCTTATCAGCTTTTAGTTTTCTCAAAAAGGACGGACTGTCATACCCCTTTGCCTGTCTTGCTTCCTGTAGGTGATTGATCATCCAAACGTTTTTCCTCTGCTTTGCTAGATCAAGTGGTGATTCTCCCTGCCAGGAGTATAGAAATGTGAAACATCCAATTTAAAAATAAAATGCAGCCGAGAGCACTTTTGAAACAGAAGATTGGCAGGGAAAGTACACACATTTTAAGTCAGTTTAAGCTATATTCTGGCATACTATTTGCTCTGCAGCTTACTTGACACCAAAGATCATCCATTCCTTTCAGTCTTTTTCACTCTCATAACTACACATGCGCAGACAAACAGAATATAAAATGTGTGATCCTGACAATTGGTATGTCCTGACATAGCAATAATCAGTGCCTTTGGCACAACACATTTATGTTTCACTGTTCTCTACACAGTCTACTAGTCTGTAAATGCAAGACTGTGCTTCCCCCTCAACTATTGACAGGCAGCAGAAATCAAGCAAAGAATAAGAACTCGTGACCCACTGGATCATGGAAACTCTCCCAGTCTCAAGTCTGACTTCTCAGTTAATTATCTGCCTTTTTGGCAGACTGAAGTCACTAATACCATGGAATGTTTCTATAAGGATTTTTTTCCACAAGCTTAACATTCTCATATTTATGTCAGTTACTTAAGTCCTAGGAAGAAAACTGCTCATGTACAACTTATTCTAGAACTCTGAGGTTTTATGCTTAGCTTGTGCTTCACGTACTTTGACCCATGCTTTCTCTTTCCCTAATTTCAGAGAGGACTGACAGTCAAAGCAAGAGAGAGACAGAGAGAGAGATACAGGGGCCAAAGGTGCCTACCAAAATGATTTGATTTTATTGCTTTTTAAACATTTAGGAAGAGAGCTAAATGAAAGTTACTGACTGGGTCTAAAATTATAGAGGAGGCAAGAGACAACCAATTGCAGGTACCTCCAGCTTCAGTTTTGCATTTGACTCCTCCTCTCTTCTACTGGAGGTAACTCCCCTCCTAAACAAACCATTCATGGAGGCTTGAAAAATGGCTGAATCCTCCATCGCTCGGCCCCCTCCTAAAAAAAAAGTGAGACAGGTACCAGAAACTGAAATTACCCAGAAAGGGCAATAATTACTATAGACAGAAAAGATTTCAAAGATTAAAAACTACAGTTAGCTACCTACATCCCATAGAAAGACATGGGAATTGAGTACTTAACTGTCACTTTGCCTTTGAAATCTTGCTCCAAATCTTTAAAAGGAGAGTAAATAGCAGACTACAGATTATGAAGTGAAGATTTTTGCTTCTTAACAGGATCTTGCACTCCTGTGTGAAAAGTTTAACTAGCAAAATCAGTTAAGAAAAGAGTAACCTTATGACTTAAATTGGCTTCAAAATTATTTAGCCAAATGTTTAAGAAACAGATTAAGTTAACTCCAACCTCAACAGAAATGCCTGAAATCAAACTATGGTGCCTGCTCCATCACAGATTTAGTAGCATCTTGAATTGCTAATATCTGGAAAATTCCAGAGATGTTGCTGTTTTAATACCACCTTATATATCCAGACTGTAAAGATTACCTGTGGACAAGCAATCCCCTCTGGGAGTTGATCTCCCAAGTAAATCCTGAAGTTGTCTTGGGGTCCAGCTGAGCATCCCTTCCACTAGAGGGCCATGAGACACCTAGGAACTGCCTAGATAAAAAGATTGAGGGAGCTTTAAAGAAGTCTTTGACTATGCTTCTCATTATTTGGCCATTTTAATGTTTTCCTTGTATTCACAGGGCTGGTGGATACCTGAGTTGCTCAGAAAGCAAAAAAAAACCCAAAACCAACCAAACCCCAAAAACAACACCAACAAAAAAACCTCAAAAAAACCAAACAGTGAACTTAGTCTAGTAATACACTTAGTTTGCCTGCAAGCAATAAGGCTTCAATGGTATATATTTTATGTGTTTAGATAGAACAGTTTGAAGTGTCAATTACCATAGGGAACTTTACACATGGACTTCCCCAGATAAGCCTACAGATAAACTGTATAATCAAAAACCTACATCTAAAGACCGCTCAAAAACTCGTTAACAGATTTAAAAAAAATAAATAAAATCTTCCTCAAATCATAAAAGTTCTTTTATTTCTCCATCACTCCCTAGTAAAAAAAAGGAGTTGCTTCTTATATTTAAATAAAATGTACAGGTTTCCCCCCAGTCGCCTGTGATAAGATGACTCCCTGTGAAATCCTGTCCTCATCTGCCCTATCTGTCTATTGGCATGGCAAAAAAATTAAGCCTAATTAAAAAAAAAAAAAAAAAAATAATCAAAAAGCCCACTCTACTTTCACTACTGAAAAGCACCTTCCAACTCCAACCATAATACGATTCTTAAAAAGGAAAAAGAAAGTATCTGACTACCAAAATGTTATTTTCCTTGTACAGCATAATTAAAGAGATAACACAAATGGACACACCCACTGCTTTATTCTAGAATAAGAATGTTATTCTTCATATACTTCTCAAACTGTCATGCAAAGCAAAAAGAGCTCCTAGGATGACTGGTTCCAATTTATTCCAAACCTAGGTGGCCAACAGCAAGCACTTTTCTAACACTGACTGCCTAGAACCAATAAGAACAAGGTCAAAGCTCACACTGAGTATTTCACCTACCTCATAATTTGAAAAATGAGTGGCTTTCAGCCAATGTATTTGTTTCACTTTGGCTGTCTATTACCACTTCTGGTGAACTCCACAGGCCATCACAGAATTGTAGGGGCTGGAAGGGACCTATGGAGATCAACTAGTGCAATGTCCCTGCCAAAGCAGGGTCACCTAGAGGAGGCTGGACAGGAATACAACCAAGCAGGCTTTGAATATCTCCAGAGAAGGAGACTCTATACCCTCTCTGGACAGCCTGCTCTGGTGCTCTATCATCCTCAAAGTAAAGATTTTCCTCATGTCAAGATGGAACTTCCTGTGCTCCAGTTTGTGTCTATTGCCGCTTGTCCTGTCACCACTGAGAAAGGGACTTCCCTAGATAGTGCTGCAGAAATCTGGAAGTGACCACATCAGAAAGGAGTCTTCCATGATTTCTTTTATTTCTGGGGAAACATGAGCCAGACACTCAACAACTGGCTTTCTGCTCAAAGAAATTTTTTTTTTGCTGAACAGTTAAAAGAGAAGCACAAAACCAGGTTTCTACATACCTATAAAAAACAACCAATTTACTGTACTACCTATATGCTTACCATCAGCCAAATCAGCATCTGGTATAAAGCCACTGGCAGGATGGCAAAACTGCCACTGCTAGAATGATTTTGATCTGCTGAAGATCCTAGAAACCTGGGAAAGCACGCAAGAGACCTAGACTCCACCGCAGAAGGCAGGTAGTAGTTAATGAAAGCAGGCACATATGTAATGAAACCAAACACATCTTCTGGCATGACTGGAAAGATATCATGATCCAGCAGGTTCATAAGCCTATTTTTCTACTGACTGCTGCTGTCTGTCAATAAAGAAAGGGAGAGCAATGAACTGCTTCAGGCTATCAGACATTTTATCATTTGGCCAAACATACGAATTTTTATTACAGATTTCCTAAGAGTCCAGAAATGTAGGCAAGGTGATAACTTTAAAACCCTAATCAGTCTGCCAAGGGAAGCAAGGTATGACACATGGATTTTTTTCCTCACAAAAATACCTTAATTTTTACCTTTGGGTGGCATATGAGAAAACCTTTTCAACACGTTACAAGAAGTGAGACTAAAAGCATAATCCATCCACATGGCTGACCTTACAGACCAGAAATATATTCACATCAGTACATGCCAAGAGATTAGTGGATGCGTTTAAAACACAGGAAAAGCCATGTGATTTTTTTAATGAGTTTTCATTCATAATCATCAGTATTACTGATATTCTAAAGTGGATGTAGGACCTAGCAAACTAGTAAAAAATTTGACTGTTCCGTGATGTTCAATGAAACTGATGCATAAATACAGTTTTTAAACATCTTTCTACCACTTGTGGCCAAGCAAAATAGTCCCTGGCCATCTTAATCAATAGGAAAATTGGTGGAAGGTCAAATAAATTTAAACATTTAATATTTTAGAAATGTAGATTTACAGCTATATTTTCCAGTTTAAGCACTCTGTAAAACTCATAAAGTGGAAAATGCAAATATTTAAAGAGAAATTCAGCTGAGAATTCTTTATTCTTTTTTCTAAAAGTGAATTATTCTCTGACACCACAGAAGAAAGTGTGGGTGGTGGCATTTAATTTGATAAGCAGAATAGTCTGGAGGTGAAGGACAAAACCACATTCAATAGGCACACCTTCCACTGCCAGAGAAGCTCTTGCAGACTCCAGGTCTGTAGCCTAAATTCTAAGAGCTGTTTGACTGGTCTAACATATGCTAGGGATGGGCTCTTTTAGTGCTGAATCTATCTTCATCATTAAGTTGCCGATTATTCTACCAGAACTTCTTAAAGTTCTGATGAAAAAAAAAGAGCCCATTTTCTTTCATTTTAGTCCTACTGGTATTTTTAGGCCTCCTACTTCCTTACTGTCACTGGGAGATACATTAGAGCATTTCCCATCCCTCTGAAAGGGAACAGAGATGTCTCACATCTCACTCCAACAGTCATCCCAGAACTTCACTAGAAGATATTCAGTCAGATTTCCCATTTTGCATCCAAATGCACAGGTCTTCACACAAGCATTCTAATGGCACACCCCACTCCCATGTATTTGCACATAATTACTGGTAAATTATTTACAAGAGTACTTTTGAAGATGCAGATTTAGTGGTTATACATCACTGTTAATTTGGGAATCAGATTTTCCTAAACAGTGGCACAGCTTTTTTTCCATCTTCATGATCCAAACATACCCATAATAATAATGTATTCTTGAGATTTATCACAGGCTTTGTTACTTCTGCCTCAAACCACTTACAGTAAAAACAGACCAAGTGTTTACCTTTATATTTTGAGAATCAACATTAGCTCCAGCTTCTAACAGAAGACTAATAACTGTAGTATTTCCTGCTAGCACAGCCCAGTGCAATGCTGTGTTTTTGTGATATTTGTCTCCAAGATTAACAGAAACATTAAATGTAAGTAGTAATCGGGTTGGATCCACACTAGAAAAAGAAAATTCTTGTTAGCTCTACAGAAGATGCACTCAAATACTTATCAACTTGTTATTAATTAGTTCAATTTCTACAAAAAACGTTGATCAGGTACACAATGTAATAGCAAAGTGACATTTTTTGCTGATGATTATGAATGGCTGGAATTCCCTTTCCAAAGAGAAATAACAATTCTGCTGACTTTTAGAAGAGCTCAGTAAGACAGCTTGTTCTGGGATGTCATGAAACATTTGTTATACAATTCCCTTTTCACATATACCAACACCTAACAGTATTAACAGATTTGTAAAAGCATGCACATGGTTATACACTTGTTAGATATATACGTGACAACCAAAGTTCAGACCATTTTATATTTCCACTTCATGTTTCAAAAGATTAAAATAAAATAGGATGATAATATTGGCAAGAGTAGGTATTGGTAAAAGCCAGCCCACATTCCTTCTAACAATCAATGAAGATAGGCTCTTCAGAGCAGCAATCTAATTCAGACAAATTTGCTCTTTGGAGAAGTGCTATTTTATACCAACTTTTTCCAATCATCTCCACGGAAAGATTCACTTTGTAAACCAAAAGTTCGTATTAGTGAGTATGTCTGCATAATATCCTCTCTCTTGAACAGTCATTGTACTGGTTTAGACTGGGATCAAGTTAACCTTCTTCACAGTATCTCCTATTGTGCTGTTTTGGATTTGTGACCAAAACAGTGTTGATAACACACCCGTGATCCAGCTGTTGGTGAGCAGTGCTTACACAACATCAAGGCCTTTTCTACTGATCACACCACCCCACCAGTGCGTAGGCGAGGGGAGGGCAAGATGTTTGGAGTGCACAGAGCCCAGACAACTGAACCCAATTAGCCAAAAGAAAATTCCAGACCATATAATGCTGTGCTCAGCAATAAAAGCTAGGGTAAAGAAGAAAGAAGGCAGGGACATTTGGAGTTATGGCATCTGCCATGCCAAGTAACTGTTACAGGTGATGGAGCCCTGCTGTCCTGAAAAAGACTGAACAGTCACCTGCTGATGGGAAATACTGAATAAATTCCTTATTTCTCTTTGCTTGGGTGCACAGCTTTTGCTTTACCTATAAAAATTAATTTATGTCAACACGCAAATTTTCTCACTTTTACCCTTCTGATTCACCTCCCCATCCTGCTGGGCAGAAGTGAACAAGTGGCTGCATGGGGATAACTCACAACAATCAAAAATGAAAAAAGATAAAGTGGCAATTGTGAAAAGAACATTAACTAGTTAAACCAAAAAAAAAAAAAAAACCAAAAAAAAACCTTTCAAAAAAATCAAAACCTGTCACTACTCTGTGCCACTTGGTTAACATCAAGTGAAGGTCCAAACTACAGTGAGGTATTACCTATGCGTTCTGTAAGCTGCCCACATTAAAGGCGTCATTCCATTTTGATCCATCATATCTACGTCCTAAAGATAAAAAAGAAAAACAAAAAGTTGGTGAGGTAAGTGAGCATGCTCAAGATCCAGTAAATACAAGGTTTGCAATAAGAAGCAGTGTTCGAAGACTAACCAGCTGAATTGCAGAAAAATCAGGAAGCTTTTAGTACATAAAAACCCCAGTACTTAAAAAAATGAAAACAGACATTAATATTACCACTGCAAAAATACAATCCTTCCAATTTATTTTGGAAACTAAGGAACAGTCAAGCTGTGTACAAGTAGTCATTTGTATCTTACTATTAATCTTCAACACAAAAGATTATCTATAGATGGTGTACTATTGCACGCAACAGCAGGAGAAAGCTAAAATAATGCACCAATATTTAATAAAATGCTTGATAAATTAACATAAATACCATGGCCTGAATCCTACATCCTACTGAATGCTAGCTGCATCTATTTTTCCACTCACAAAGCCATTTTCCGTAGTTCACTCAGTTCCAAAGGTATTTACATATCTGAATATCAAGTTAATAGATGCCAGAAAAGTTTTACATTTTAAAAAAGCAATTAATAAAAACAACCTAGCCAGCTATAAAAACTACCTATAACCAAGTGGTGACTAAACTGATGGCTAAAAAAAAATTAAGAAAATTACATTTAACAGAACACAGCCACAGAATGACAAAACAGCACCATCCAAACAACCTTCTTAGATCTATCATAAAGGATCTAATACCTACAGCATTTTTTCTTACAGATCCCTGTACCTCTAACATGAAAGCTGGTAATTACTAAATATGTTGTGGCAGATTAGACTCTCAAGCACGCTTGGAAAACTGGCACAAACCACCAACAAAGTTACTGGAAGCTAACAATGCAAGATCTGAACAATTTTCCTTAGTGGCAATAGAGCTCTGTCAATATTCCCTATGCTACTCCTCTCAAGGCCTTACTAGGAAAATTAGGTTGAAAGGGTTTCATTGAAGTCTTTTGCTATAGAAACTACTGCCAGAAACCCAGAAAGTGGATCATGTTGCTTTCTATCACCTCCAGAAGCTTTTTCTCCTCTCCAGTAGTCTGCTGAACATCCAGCACCTTGGGATCCCCACTCATGGTGCTGCTAGCCTGACCCAGGCAGAAGTCTTCCAGAAAACCCAATTTAGTTCTTCTAAATAATTGCTTGTAAAGTGTTCCTAGCCTGCAGATAACTTTACATTTCTGATGCTTAATTAAAAATAAAAAATAAATAATAATAATAAAAAAACAGCTGATGGAAACAGAACAATTACTTTATTGTCTTGTTTGTTCAGAAAATTTACATGCATTGAGACAGATCCATGTCTGTCTTCCTACAGTGCTTGTATAGATAAGAGCCTTTTAAGCCTGCTAGGACCACACAACCACTGGCACTCCCTTCAGTCTCCTGTTGTTGAGATAGTGAAGGAAACTGGAACCACAGCCTAACCTCAAGTTAATTCACCCTTCAGAAGCACAGCTTTGATTCGCAGGTCACACTGTGGGAAACACATATTTCCAAGATCCATGAACAATCACACTTTCATCTTTAGATTTCTTATAGAAAAGCAGGCTACAGCTATTACTCATATTAAGCTATAACATCCCTTTTCAAAGGAACTTTAACATGAAACAAAGCAACTGAGGTTGTCATAGACATAACAAAGATGTAGCTGTCAATAGCAGATGCATCCTCTAACAAACCTCTCATCAAAAATTCTTTTTTATTTTGCCAGATCATTACCACAACCACACAACAAGTGGTACATTTCAGAAAGGAAGCTCCGTTGCTGCTTTTTGCCAAAGGACTGAGGCAGAAAAGTAAACCCTCAGCAGCAGGTACATATTAGGAGACTGTTGGGCTGTTCTGGTGGGTACCAATAGCATTTTAGCATTAATTTCTTGCTTAACTCTCAGTGACAGGTCAATCTGATAATGCTGATGGTGGGGTGTTAGGACACTGTACAAGAAGCTGTCCTGTGCCACTAGGACACCATACAAGAAGCAAAGATTTTGACATAAGTGATGCACCAATTGGAAATTGCACATATTGCTGCCCTCAGTATGTATTTTAAGCGTAAATTCTGTGGACCACAACCCGCAAATTTTTCACTTGTTTCTGAAATAGAACAACTCTAGTTCTGAAATAGAAAAACTTGGGATGTGCAGAGATAACCAAACTAGGACCACTAATACAATATTCCACAAAAAGCTTTTGGAGAGGTAAAAAACATAGGGGAGAAAGAGCTTCCTGCATGAAAAGGAGCTCTAGCAACTGTTCTGTCACTTAACGCTGCATTCTGAAAGCAATACAGCAGATGAGGTAGGATTCTGAATAGCAGCCAGAGATCGGAGCAGCATTTAGGCTTATCAGGACATTTAACAAGCAATGGTCAAACCAGTACTGTGGTACAGTACAGCCTTTTCAAAAGCACAAAAAGCATTAAGAGATTCCACTTAGAAGTGCATTAAATTGCATAGAAAGGGACCAGGAATTTAATCCTCTTTAGAACCACTAGTAGTTATTTCTCAAATTCAGACCTTCATGTAATGCCCTTGTTCAGAATCCTATTCGCCACAAAGACAGATCTTTTTCACATGGACCATTGCCCAGGGAAAGGGAAACAGGTTTCTAAAGGGATGACATATTTGAAACTATACAGTAAAGAAGATTTATCAGGAAGGGAGATGTAAGGCTGAAAACATTTCCTAATTTACGAAAGATATGCTAGTTATTCACTAGAAGCAGAGATTTTGTAGGACTCTGAAGGGAGTGCAGACTGACAGGCAACTCATCAGCTCAGGTAACACAGAACTGAACTCACCTACCTGGTTGTTTCAAATAAGAAAAGCTCTCTGTTCTGAATACTCTAGTCCATCACACGGTCAGTTTTGACAATCATAAGAAAGAAACACGACTGGACTTACAATTCTGCAAGTAACATGCCAACTTACATAGTAATGTAGGCTGGGTCTAGGGAATAAACACTTGGTTTGGTGCCTTACAATCATAGAATGGTTTGGGTTGGAAGAGATCTTAAAGATGCTCTAGTTCCAACCCCCCCGCCTTGGGCAAGGGCACCTCCCACTAGAGCAGGTTGCTCAAAGCCCCATCCAGCCTGGCTTTGAGCACTTCCAGGGAAGGGGCATCCACAACTTAAACTGGCCCAAGCCCCACAGAGAGAAGAGTCCTTGCTGCCAACAGAGGTAACAGAGCTTAGGAGCACAGGTCATGGACTGCAGTATCAAATCAACCAAGGCTGCTGGTACCACACTGCCGTTCCCCAAATTAGATACCAAGTAGTCCCAGGCCATAGCTCAGAAGGCCTTATCTATCTGGAAATAGTACTAAACACATAAAATTGCAACTCTGAGAATAATAAAAAAAAGTACCTACTTGGTGAATAAGTGATTGATAGCAAAACTATGAGTATGAAACAGTTAAACTACAATTTTAGCTCCAGAATATTTCTTATTACATGATTTTACTCAGCTAGCAACTTTATAGTCACTCATTATCTGTGATTGAGTGAGGTAAGTTAATCTCACACATATCACAGGATGAGAACACATTTTATCTATCCACCCAACATATCACATCCGTATCTTAACTTCTTCCAGGGTGATGTTTGTATACACTAGGCCCTGATATGCTATTGGCATTTTACGTAGCATAAGCCCAGTGTCAAGCAGTCAAGTAGCAGCAGTATCAATTTTGAACATTTTTAAGTGCCTTCAAGCTCTATGCAGTTTTTCTTTCTTGCATTTTTCTAAAATAAGGATCTTACCTAAACTTGAACTCTGCAACAGATTCTGTTACTTGCTATCTGATTATATTTATATCGTGTACTTGCCCAAAGCTTGATTTTGACCCAGGCAACCTACTGACACAAACAACATGAGCAAATTATGATACAGTCAGGCATTAGTCTCTCAAAATTCAGTTACAGACATAACCAAATAAAAAGCTAAAGCTACCAGCCACCACTGTCTCTCAACCAAGTAGTACTTGGTGGCAGTATAGCGCGTTCACCTCCAACCAAGACCAGAGGGCATCTCAGCAACAGTTCTTCCCCTACACTACACTCCAGAAGCCAGAGGACTAGACTCAAGCTTCAGTTTGTGTATTTACCATTGGCTTCTGCAGCCCAGGAAAAGAGCGAAGCAGCAACGATGAAGTGGGGTTCAAGCTCTGCCTCAAAAAGGGACAAGAAGCAGTAAGGAGCAACTGGCTAATCCACCCGTCAGTTCTCGACAGTTATGAAAGCCGACTCTCCTCTGATCACACAGGCCCACAGAGGCATCGGGATCAGAACTAACAAAGCACAACAGCCTACAATGACCTTTATTTTGACATTTATTTAGTTGTCATTTGCTACACAAGTACTACAATGAGGTTCAGAATAAGGGTAAGTCTACTCTTTGAATATAAGAAAACCTGGTCTCTGTAAACCCAAAAGGCAAAGTTCAACCCAAATCATGGCATCACGAAGGAGGCAAAAAAAAGAAAGGAGGGGATTAATGAGCTCGTACGCATTTCTTGAAGGAAAATAGAAAGCAGAATATTGTATTTCCCATAGCTTCTACAGAAACCATGTAGTTTCTGTAGTTATATGTGGTATAGCTAAAGAACTACAGGTTTAGGGATTGTTGTTACAATGTTATTGATATTACTGCGTTTTTAACATACAAATCGATACATCACTGTAAAGTTGAACTTCTTGAACTGCTTCCAAAAATTACTGTTAAAGTTACAGCATGGAAAGGATACAAAAAAATCATAGTTTATAATATTTTAGGGATTTATTAAGAATCACCATTTAAAAAACTACTAATAAGGAGAGCTGTTTCCAAGAGAATTTTAAAGTTAGCTTTGTTTGTTTATGTATGTACATGTGTAAAGACATACAGCTTCTTTTGGACCGATGTATTACATGGTCAGATAAATAGGACAAGTCTGTATATAAACACGAGGACAAACATTTACAGGAATATTTCATAGTCACAGTAAAACATTTTAAAAGCCATTCATAGTTCATTAACGCTATTCTTTAAACAAGTTCACACTTGAGTAACATCTGCAAGATTTTTCTGGTAACATGAAACCCACGTACAATTATACACAATTTGTGAACAAAACACAAAACTTGTTCCTGATGAAAATGCCTTTTTCTCTAATCATTACCTCTTACAAAATAGCGATTACATGCGATCAGACTCTTCTTGTGCCTAGCTTACTCTTTATCATACACTAAATACCGTTTTACTAAACGGTTCTCAAACACAAACTGAATACTACATGGAGCAATAGTTTATTTTTTTACATGTATAGGCAACATCATTTTCTGCAGCAAATTTAGTATTTTATCTATACAGGTCAAACCCACAGATTTCATAGTCACATTCTACTTGACTCGTTGGATTGTACCTCACTTGCTATTTGAAAGGAAAAGCAGCATACAGCAGTATGAAGAGCATCGGCAAGGCTGTACAATGAGAGGAACGCTGTGACATTTCTATACGGTTTCTGAAGAAAATTAAATTTGTGCTTCAGGCACGTATCTATGGGTGAATAAATCCAGAAATTACAATACAGGGTGAGTAGCAAAACGTTGAATGTGTTTTTGAGCATACAGACTGAAAGATGGGAGACTGAGAACTGTAATAAATATACATGCTATTTACATACTTTACTGATTTAGCAGTAATGTAAGAAACTAGCAAGGAGGTTTTAGGCTGTTTCTGTTTTGGTTTTGTGTTTGGATTTATTTATTTATGTACACACTTAGGCAATTAGTAACAGTAATATGTAAAAGTTGTGGACTGAGGTGTAAAAAAACCAACACAAAAAAGAGATGAACTATGACAACTCTGCCATCAGATTCTTCACCCATGTATAAACTGGTAATTCTGTGAAGAATTCTAAAATATTTTCTATCAGTGACACTGTTAACATTTAAATGTTATTCCACTAGAAGAATCTTTAAGATGATGATAATAATAATAATAATAATAATAATAATAATAATAACAACAACAACAACAACAACAACCACCACACTAGAATTTCCCCATAACCACACTACACAGGTACAAATTAAAGCCAAAGCACCCAGACCGCTGTTAGAGGAAATTAAGTTAGCAGGTGGCATGTCAATATCGTAGTCTACAATAAAAATAATTCAATGTCTTCTATGTTTAGCCAGGCAAATATTCTGCGTTTCCTGAACAACAAGTACAGTTTTCAATTATTTTCCTAGTTTAATTTTGAATAGAATCTATTTAAATATTATATTACTTAAAATTTACCTGTCCTTTTGCTATCAGGTAAGCAACAATCGAAGTATGTCCAAACTGGGCAGCCAAATGAATACAGCTACATCCTTCTCCATCAATTAGCGACGGATCTGCCCCATATTTCATCAGCTGTACCACCATGGATAAGTGACCCTGTCTAAATGCAACAAAACACAAAAAACCCAAACTGAATAACTATATAACAAAAAACTATTACAATTTGAATGTTTGAATACATCAAATGTTTAGCAGTTAATAACACTACTAGAACTTCTGCACTTTGACTCTTACTTTGATAGCAACAATTGTCACAATCTTGTTCTCCAATTGAGTAAGCAAACTCATTTACATAAGCAAATTCTACACATCCAACGCATGCACCACATGGAACTGGCTTAAGTCTGCTGTATACCAAAAGGCCAGTCAATAAAACCCCCCAAAATTATTAGTTCAGAAATCTAGTCTTCTGTGGCTTCTTCTAATCCACATACAAAACTTGCTATTTTAAGGGACGTCAAACTTGCTATCTACTCTCGCATTTTGTGGGGCAAGTGTTTATCTCTCTACTATTAAAAACAGTAGTGAAATAAAAATAGGAAAAAAAAGCCAGGAAAACTGGAAGGCTATACTTCCTCCACACTGTATTAAAAGCTTAGGCATCTTTTTGGCATAATGAGAATAGGCATATCTTTGTTGATAAGCTGCCCAGCTGTCACCGCACAGTCTCTGACATGAGCAAAATGATCTTTTCAATGTCAAAGAAGCAGCTTTGCACAATGCTTTACAGAACAACAGATTACAGCTATGAAGACCAGGAAATTTAATCAAGCTTTTGTGTTATTAATGCAGAACAAAGCGTGACCTGTAGCAGTAAGAAATATACAAGCTAAAACAGAGGCTAACAAGCAAGTCCTCATCTTTAGTAAACAAATTATTTTAATATGTTAAATGCTCCACAAGCTAATTTTTAGTCTTCTTTTGCAGTCTACAGTTAAAAATAATACAGACAGTGTTTCTTTTCTGCCTATTTCTAGGTGGTTGTCTGAAGGAGCAGCTGCTGCCTTAAGGCTGCCTTCAATTTTCCCAGCCATTCATCATTCTCGGACCATCTTCTACATCATACATCTGATTTTGAGTACATCTTAAAAAACAGATCCACAAAATAGAACACTGCAAGGACAATGTCACACAAAATCAACCCAAGCCCCATCTGTACAAGCGTTACTGAACTTCGTAAGACTGACAAAAATAAGATCTCCAAAGTAAGAGTAAACCAAGGTGATAACATATTCTAATTTTACTTTACTCTTTTTTCCTGTCATAGCAATCATCTTCCCCTACATCAGAAAGCAATAAGACAAAAGCTGAATTATATGCTGAAAGCTCCTGTAGCTTAAACATGCCACACTCACAGTGTGCCCAACTATCAATGGCCAAGTTAACTCTTGTGCAAAGTACTCCCAGAAAACACAGCCATTTCACAGATCAGTCTGTAGCAGATACTAAGTTAACAAAAAACACAGGAAAAGAAAATTCCAGAAAACTTTTCCCCACCTTGTTGCCCAGTGAAGTGGGGTAGAATTTAAATCTCCTCCAAGCTGATCAACAATAGCACCTTTTGATATATAGTATCTGGAACAACAAAAATAGTAAACATTATTTCTTGTCTCGTTAAATACAAAGGACACACAGTCATGTTTGTTGTTACGTGAAACAGTTATGGAAGATCAGAACCCTTCCTTGCCTTCATATAACATCCTTCTTAAGAGGTCATACAGATATATTTAATTTGTTGTCTTTTCATTGTGGCTTGGGAGAATGAGGATGCTTCCTAGTTTATTTTAAACACACTGCTATTTCCTAGTCTGGTTCTAAGGTAAAACATAAAAATTACTCTCTTTGTAAGTACAAACTGTGCAACCACAGAAGTATTTAATAAAATGGATTTTTCTAAAATATTTAGGGCTTGTTGCATTAAATAATCAGAATTAACGGTAAAAGAATATGCTGCTGAAAGACTAGCATATTTAAAGAATTTTGGCTAAAATGGCAAAATTGTATACAATTCAACTTGCAGCATGTACCATTACTGGAATGGCCCTGCTGAAGTCACTGTTTAAAGAGCTCATGCTTAAGTTACATGTTTAGTCAAGTGATACTTCTCAATTGTTATTAATCAAAGGATAAAAACATTTTAAAAAATACTTGTAAGTGATGGTCTAGAAATTATTTTTCCCTAAAGAACATTTAAAAAAATGTTGGATTTAAAAATTTATAAATCTGTTGGAACAAAATAAGTGACCCATATTTAAATACAGCAATTCATATTCATAGTTATTTATACTGTTTCTTTGAGCTGGTTTCCTTGCTGTTTTATATGGGACACTGAACTGGCAATACTCCCTTTCCTTTGTGAAAGAAAATGCACACCCTACAAAGAAATTAATGTTTTTAACAAACAGGCTTTCCCAGAAGGCTTCTAGTTGTTCTTTCATCACCATGTAAGTCACTGGGGAAAAAAAGTTATTACTAAGAGAGCTTTGACAATTTTTGTAATTTGTTGTCCTCAAACCAGGACAAGCCCTTTCTAGCTATAGATTGCTAAGTGCTTGCACATAACAAGTACCTGTGCCTGCAGACTTTTCATTTTCAAAATACCTGTCAGGTATACCCAAATGCTGCTCTCCCACCCACACAAACTGTCCTTCAAATACTCAGCTTTGAGATTTTGGCACCTCAATTTCCTCTAAGTGTTTCAAGACACAGGAAAAAGAAGGGCAACAAACAAAACAATTTGAAAAATGTTATTCTAAGTAATTACCTTCTTCTTCTTTGGTGCTTACTGATTCACAGACTGAAACTTCAAAACCAGCCCAAAAGTTATCTTTTTGGTAACAGAACAGAAACTGAAAAATGAATACATAACTAACTATATCCACACTAAAAACACCTGAAGGAAAGTCCCGTTATACAGTTGCTTTAGAGCCACCAGACACAACAAAATCCTTTAACAGACTTGCCGAAGTCATACGAACTCTGGTTTGTATGACAAACAAGACCTGCTGTGACTGATACAGGACAATCCACTCCACTGTTCTCCAACATCAAAAGTACAAGATTGCAACAAGTCTCCGCTGAAGTTTGGCTTTTGGATTTCTTAATGAGAATAACCAAAGATTTTATGAAAGTCTTGGTTTTGTGCAGGTGAAAAGACAAGGCTTATATAAGGTAGAGAGACAACACATTTTTTTTATTGTGAAGCAAAGTCTCAACTACCAAAGAACAACTTTGAAAAAGACACTGAGAAGCTCTTTAGTCCACCTGGGGAAGGAGTTGTCTAGATAAAGGACAGCACAGAGAAATTCACAAAGCTTGGATCCATCTCACTGATGTGACAGCCACTCATGGGGAGGTGAACATTAAACAGATTGTCTTCATTTCAAACACTGGTCCCTGCATAAACACAGAATATGCTCAGATTCTACTGAGCGGCAGCACCGCTTACTGGTTAGTATGTTTTATTTAGAAGGAAGAACTTGCAGTTTGACAACTGGGAAAAGACAAGGCAGCAATCTCCTGGCAGATGGCACACTGAAATAAGATTTTATGTTTCCTTAAGGGTGTTCTTAGACTACGTTGAGATTTATCACTGCATTTCAGTTTCAGTACACATAAACGGTGAGAATTTTCTGCAAAAACCAGACTGAGTACTTCATCTCCTTGCTTGGATAGATCTCGCAAAAGCAATTTTGTGCTTAGTAAGAATGTCCCCGGAGAAAGGAGGAACTGGGCAATTTTACCCTCAGTGAGTCATCTAAGCTTCCACCTAGAAGATGCCCAGTGTGCAAGTCCTATTTAAGCAATCTACTTACATTAAAAGCAACCAGATCTGATAAGAGATCACCTTACGATGAAAAAACTTCTACTGATCTCCACAACAGGATCATTAAGCCTTTGTGAGATATTTGAAAGCTGCCCCAGCTTGAATTCGGTGCTTCTGGAATCAAAGTGCATGCAGTCACTGTGGCTAGAAGAAGGAAAAGCGGACGAGAAATCCTTGTCTGGAGAATGCAGTCAGTAGCTAACTGTGAAGATAAAAGCCGATTTCTGCATTTTTAAAACTGAACTGAAGACAGACCAACAGATCAGTGTTATGACAAAAAGAGAATTACATTGTGGATGTTTGATGCTTCTCACTAATCCTACAGGAATAAAAAAAAGATCTGTTTTCCTTATAAAATATCAATAGGCTTCACCGGTATCTATGTTGATTCTCAACTCTCAGACAGAATGAGGAGATACTAAAAAAGAGAAGTCTAATTCTAAGCCTGCACTCTCCACAGATGAGCTGCTAAGCTACCTCACTGAGAAGACCTCATATACCCATTAAGCAAGACAATGAGATAGAATCATAGAATCATTTAGGCTGGAAAAGACCTTTAAGATCACAAAGTCCAACCGTTAACCTAGCACTGCCAAGTTCACCACTAAACCATGTCTCTAAGGAGATCACTTACACTTTGACACTGTGACACCAAGCTCACCAGCCAACAGATTTAATGCAATTATCCATTGCACATAATGGGCTTAAATAGTGTAGACTTCGGGAAAGATGCAATAGGATCAAAGGAAAAAAAGAAAAACACAGAATAATTTCATTTGAAGGAAACAGGACGGCTCATTGCCTCACAAAACAGTGAGAGAACACAACATGTTGGGTGATATAAACAAGTAAGTCAAGAACCCCGAGAGGAACTTGGAGTACAAGAACTGCATCAGAAGGAATTTTATATGAAGTTAAACACATTAGTAGTAACATCCACTCTAGTAAACAGCAGGAAGAAAATGCAATGCAGTACGTCACAGTGGCAGAGATGCATCAAGAAGAGACAAGAGCTTTGACATCTGTTGAAGAAAAAAGGAAGAATCACACACATCAGATTTAAGAACATTCAATTGTCAGGCCTCCTACTAAAATAAGCTGAAAGAGAGATGGCTGGTACAATTAAAGTTATGTTGTATTAGAATTCACAGAACAAGTTTCTAGCACTCCAATGCATCTGAAGAGGTCTCCCTAACATATAAAAAAGAGCTAACTGGAAACTCAGACAGATATTTAAGCACAGACTTGCATCTATCTGAATGAGACATTTTGATTTTGAACCACTTGTATGTCCAGTATAATTACTATAGCAGGAAATTGTTAGCAATGTGCGTGGAAGGGAAATTAAAGGTAAAACACACCATGAAATACTCACATCCTAAAGTACTTCTTTCACAAATTTAGCTTCAAATGAGGACTAATGAGGAATTGAAAATTTGTTCTGATTTTATCTCATGAATGACAAGGTCCCCAAGCAATTTTTTGGGGCAGGTTTGGTTTTTTTTGTTTTGAGTTGGGTTTTTTGTGGGATTTTGTTTGGTTGGGTTTGGTGTTTTTTTTTTTTTTTTTTGTTGTTGTTTGTTTTTTTTTTTACAAGAAAAAGCTGTAGGATACATAAAGAGCTAGTGAACTAAAGCATTAATTCATAACCAAGTATCACAGAGGCAGAGTCACTCAGCTGTGAAGCTAATACAAAAACTACACATAAGTTAATGGAGAATCATTAGCCACAATATACAATGTTTTTTTCAAGTGCTTTATATCATACTGATGTTTTTAAATTATGAAAATTGCCTCAATGCCATTCACTTTTCAGACCTTATGAAGACATATCAAATGAGGTGGAATATCTGTAATATAAATGTCTTCCACCAGCTCAAATGAGATGAACAATTCATTGCACGTAATTCATTATGCATTCAAGATGGATAAAAAAAAAAGTAAGATCAACCTATAATAACTGCTTTTAGATGTTGTGTTTTTCTTTAAGAGTTGTAAGGGAATTGAAAAGGTAGAAAACAACAGGGTTTAAAAGATACTGTCACAAGAAAAGGTTATTTAGGTAAACCAGGTCCTGCATCACTTTTGCAAGAGGCTCTCTTTCAGGGTGCCAGAATGCACGGTAGTAACCTACCTTATAATGAAAGGAAGACACCTCTTGCAAAATAAAGACATAAAACCTGCATTGCTATCTATTGCATATAAAAAAAAATATTTCAGAAACAATGAATTACTTCACAGAATCATTTCTTTTGGAAGGGACCTTTGGAGATCATCTAGTCTAACTATCCCTGAGGAAAGCATCTAGATCATGTTGTCTAGGATCATGCCCAGTTGGGTTCTGAATGTCTCTGGGGATGCAGATTTCATAACCCCTCTGGGCAACCCATGCCCATGCTCAGTCACCCACACAGTAAAGTAAGCATTTCCTGATGTTCAGATGGAATTTCATGTGTGTTTTAATTTGTGCCCTCTGCCTCTTATCTTGCCCCTGTGCAGTACTGAGAAAAATCTGGCTCTCTCCTTTGCTCCATACCATCAGGTATTTATATACATTGAGGTATATTATTACCAGGTATCCCATACACTTATATACATTATTAAGATCCTACTTGAAGATCTTATATACATTGACAAGATAAGTCTTCTCTTCTCTAGGCTAAGAAGTCTAAGCACTTGCAGCCTCTCCTAGTCAGATGTTTCAGTCTCTTAATCATCTTTATGTCCCTATACTGGACTCACCCCAGTAAGCCTGTATGTTTCTTGCAAAGGGGAACCCACAATTTCTCACAGGTGCTCAGCTTCAACAAGTGAGCAAAGAGGAAAGATCACCTCCCTCAAAATGCTGGCAATGTGTTTCTTAAAGAAGCCCAGTATACCATGGATAGTTTTTTGCTGCAAGGCTCTACTGATGGTTCAGTCGGCTTCCTGTCTACCAGGAGCCCAAGGTCCTTCTCATCACATCTAAATATCCATTTATCCATCTTTATCTTCAACCCTCCCAACATCTGTTGGAGGGACAACACAGCAGGGCATAAGCAATCCAGAAAGTTCCTGGAATACTTTGATAATAACTTCCTTCTCCAAGTGATAAAGCAGCCAACAAAGAGTGGTGCTGTGCTGGACCTTGTTCTCACAAACAAGGAGGGGGTGGTGGGGGATGTAGGTCAGTGACAAAAGGAAGACTAGAGAAATAACAGGCCCTCTCCAGAAGGAAACAGGAGACCTGGTCAGCCGGGATATGGACGAGACTGAATTATTCAATGACTTCTTTGACTCAGTCTTCACTGGCAAGTCCTCTAGCCACACCGCCCAAGTCACAGAAGGCAAAGGAGAATCTTATCAATATTTTGTGTATGTGGATTTCATTACATGTAGTCAATTCATTATGTTGTCACTGGTAGAGAAAAAACACCAAACATTCTACATACACTAGTGACTTGCAGAACAGCAAGTACTAATAACTATCCTTTCAGAATTTAAGCTCTCCATGTTCTGAAAGGTAATAATAGGTTTTAAAACATAGTGTTAAGTATTACACTCCAGATTTTATAAACTGAAAAGCAAAAAAATACCCTAAACCCCACAGCTCCCACTATTAAAGATTGTTATTACTCAAAAGGAGAGGTGCTGCAGTGTTACCTGTTGTAACAGCTATATTTTTAAAAATGCAAAGAATTTAAGTTAGAACTTCTTGAAATGCTGAATGAAGTAGAAATTGGTCCTTGTATCACATAAATTTTGATTATCGAAAAACATTCACTACCATCTAGAATCAAATTTCACCTCTTCAAATAAGAAACTTAGTATTTCAGCAAGTATACCGCAGTATAAAGACACTGCACATACAGCTGAACAGCTGTTCCACAGGTTAATCTCACCTGAGAAGTTTCTAATCTTGACTTTTGGATGTTTCATCGGTTTGATTTCTGTGTCATTAAAACACTGATGCTAAAATGCAAATTAGGACTACTCCCCCCACCCCCAAATTTAAAAATTGCAGTCTTAATAGAATTAAGATTATTTACACCTTAAAAAGAGAAATCAACATTTATTTAGTGTCATACATACTTCACCAGATCTATCCTGTTGTTGATTGCAGCCCAGTGGAGAAGCGTCACATTTTCTTTGTCTGGCTGTCGCACATCATAACCCGCTTCCACCAACTCTCTACATCGCTCATATATTCCATACCTTGAAGAAGAAAACATTTTTTTCAAAGCTGTTACCATGGATAGAATGTATCCAGCAAACATCATGCCTATGTCACAATACAAAAGCTTCAACAGAAGAGAAACGAAGCAGAAACTTTACTGTTTCTATATGATTACAGATTTCTTGCAACAAGAGCACTTCCACTGGCAGAAGTTCTTCTCTTCCTAGTGGCTCCACTGCATTTGTTTCTCCCACCTCTGTTCTCCTTTCTTTCGATCTCTTGAAGTTCAGAAAAGCCCACACAACTAATTTGACAGTATCTTCCTAAAATTCTGCTAAGATCATCAGATCAATTACAAACACTAACAGAGGTCAAACACTTCCTATTTTTCTTATCAGACACAAAAAAACCCCAAACAGGTTTGTCTGATGTTAGTATCATTTATTTTTTATACCACTTCAAAATTCTATACATTATAATGAAATGAATGCTTTCATAAAGATGACTATTTTATTGTGAGCTAACTTCATTTGGAAAAAAATTCTGCATATACTTTGAAAGTTGAAACAATTCAGCAAGCACGAATATCACCTGGGCATCTAATGTAGATTAAATAATATTTGTCTCGATGCTTATGTTGTTTTATCACATATTTTTATTGACAATAAAAGAAATGCAGAAAGGCATGTAAAGACTACACTTCAATGTCTGTACAACCCACAGGGACTTCTCAAGTCTCAAAGAGGAGACTGATGTGTGGGCAAACCCTGACATCAAGATCAATGCCTTGTGACATCCAACTTCTGCTCGAACAGTGTTAACAGCCTCTCAAAGTTGGAATTCACTAAGTTTTTCTCATGCTGCTTCTGTGCTCTACTTTCTGCAGAAGAGACAGCTTTAGACAACACAAGGCTCCTTTGCTCTACTTCATCAGCTTGTGGAACTGATGCCAAGACCTTTTTTCCAGGGTAGTTATCATCCTTATGTTTTCTTTCGCGTACTGGAATGGATCCTCAATCTGGACATTGCTCCCATAGTGAAGCCTCAAGTGACTTAAATCAGCAAAGCTCAGGAATGCTTTCCAAGCCTATCATCATCTTGAAGCACATAAATTAGAAGGACACTATTGAAAAAGAAGTACTAGACATAATCTACTTAGATCATGTTGTTTTCAATTTCTTAAGAAAGTTGCAGTAGAAATTATGAAAAAGGCTAGAAATTACTTTTATACCCATAATCTTTCCAAGCATTACAAAAGATCAGAACAAAGGCTATTCTGTACAGTACATACAAATTAGCAACAAGCCTACAAAACTACATCATTTGGTCTCTCAGAGTGAGTGAAAAAGCAGCAGTCATGAATAATTTTAATGGCAAAGCTGTGTTTTTAATCAGGTGGGGGTGAGGTGTGTAGAGAAGGGGTTTGCTTTGCGAAGACTTAAAAACATGCAACCAGCTAGACAAGATACAGATAGTCGGACAGAGATAACTGCCAGGAAAACTGATAAGGTCCTAAGTCTGGCCATTCTTGAGGTGCAGTATCTTTCAAGTCTGAGTCTAGATCAGCAACGTAGCCCGATGAACGCTTGTTCAAGTGGCTTAACAGGTACCATTCCTGACTTACCACCCCCTTAGCTGAAAGGGCCATTGAAATAGGTAAGGACTACTAAAGGCGGGTCAGCCAAAAAAGAGGAGTGAGAAGATACAGTGGAAGAGATGAAGGAAAGGACTTCTGAAAGCAACACAGCAAATTCTGATCTTGCTACAGTACAATATCACACTAGCATATTTCAACAGCTGGAGGTAACCTGGGAAGAGATCCATAGACAATAGCAAATCACCCTTTTGTTGACAAGCTGTTCTGCTCCAGCCAGCTGTTATGACAACCCTTCCTATTGTGGACTTCGGCTACTTTCATTTGAAACCACTAACTGAAGTCTGTCAAGACAGAACAGTCACCAATGCCCCTGCAGAAGTCCTGATAGGATGCTCTAATTTTTCTCCTCCACTGATGTTTACAAACACCACGCACTTGAATTCACCCATACCCTACTGTGCGGCTCTGGGCATGTCTTCAGATACTAAACCTGGAGAGGGAATCTATTCCTACTACTCGTTGTATTACAGACTTCGCCTCCTCCTCCCTGGAAGGCAAACTGCAAGTCACAGGTAATTCCTACTGCTTTACCACAAAACAAACCACAAAGTTCTGCAATACATCAGAAGAGCCTTCCCAGGAAAACAAAACACTTTCAAAAGTTAAACTGAGAAAGAGTATAAAGCAATTTTTTTATTTCAGTCAACATTAGTTTCTCTGTTCCCAGAAATTTATTTTGATTTCTTTAACTCATAACTGATTACAAAAGATGTATCACAAGGTGTAATTTAATAATGCTTCAATTTATTCAATTGTCACAAGAGGGCTTAAAGATCTAGACAGACAAAATCTTCCTGGCAAAAAAAAAAAATAAAAAGGTTAGGAATTTACAACAATTTGCTCCTCTTCCTGGAAACAGCAGGCTCGCTACAACTAAATAAAACACAGAATCTGATGCAGCCACGGTTTCTTGAGCTCTGTCCTAGAAATACAGCCTTCTTTTCTCACATACTACCTGCAGTCTTCTTCCAGCAATTTGCTGCAGCTGATTTCACCTTGCCTTCTCCAAAGGTTCATGAAGCACTGTTAGATTACAAAATGGGAGAGTTACCTATTTCAGACACTCAGCATAATAGTGCTCACAACGTTGTTAAAGGGCTCTATGCCCTTCAAGAAAAAGGAATGGAGAAAGATTCAAACCCTCACAAAACACTGATGTATTGACCTAAAAAAAAATTTCAGCATCTGTGTGAATTCTAGAGGTGATGCTGTAAACATCAACATGGAGTATAATTAAAGCGTACTACTGAGCTTGCCTTGTTCTGAAAGAAATAAGACCAGTTCTTCCAAGGCAAAAATACCATTTTGCAATCTCATTTCACTATTACAGTCTCCAAGCCATTTCAGTAACTAACCTGTAACATTTTATTTGTCATCGCAGGTTAAAGATAGCCTGAATTAAATGCTTTCAAATATAGTATCCTAGAAGCCATTTGCATTTTAAGTATGTAATTCTTTTTTTAATCTTTTGTCTGGAAGCACATCAACTCTTGGAAATAGACACTGCCAGCTTTGCTGCATGATTAACATAAAATTTGGCCACAATACCAGGAAGGAATCTCTCTTCAGTGAGCACATCACCATGCCAACAAACAGTAGGTAAGCCAGGAGCTCACTCCATCTTGCTATCACTGTAACACCAATCAAAGCTGTTTTAACTGGAAATGCAATTAGAAGAAAAATTACCTTTTTTATCTTTTGAAATCTCATTCCCATGAATGATGGTTAAATACTAACAAAGCCTTTTCTACGTTCTCATGTTTTTTTGTGTTAAACAGTAAGACAGTTTTATTATCAACAGCACAAGGATAGCTCAAGAGCTGTTTAATGAACTGCTAACAGTGATGTTGAGAGACAAGAGAAATTCAGCCCTTGCATATGCTCCAAAGCCTCAAATCATTTGGAAGGTTGTCGCTATATTACTAATGTGGTTAAAAAAATTCCCATCCTTTCATATGAATTTCAGGTATGTTTGACTTTCAGCAATATAATCAAACTCCATGGGCACAAATGACCAGGCATAAGGAACATGTACCTATTTCACTGTCTGCCTACCCTCTCCTGTGAATAGCTGCAAAAAGCTAGCAGTAATTGTCACTTTGGCCAGCCCTCACCAATTTGAATTATTCCACATGTATCTTCCCCCCCCCGTTATGTTACCCTACAAATGAAGGAAAATAGTGACAAAAAAGCACATGTTCTCTTCCCGAAGAAGATACAACATATTTCATATTTTGTGCTGCACTATTTGACAATGCACACATTCAAAACTTCATTTTGAATTATCTCAGTGAATAAAACTAACCAGGAAGCTAATCTTGCAATAATGAAATCATAACACTTAAGTACAAGGAATCAGTCTTCCAGAAGTCAGAAAAGCACTTGTTAATATAATTAATGTTTAATATTCATGTTCATAATGGTTATTTAACATACTTTCAGCATAGCTGGAATTTGCTGAAGTTCACTAGAAGCAGAAGGCGACTATTCGCTCTCAACAGGATTGAAAATCATGATGCACTAGTTAAAGTCCCTCAGATCTTGTTCTCCTAGTCATAACCCATCATACACTTCCCTATCTGTGAACATTAGCTTATTTTCCTTAGTTTGTTGGTTTAAAAGATTCAAAATAAAACAAAGGTACCAACTTCTTATGTTAACAGAGTACCCTTGCCAAGACTTCATATTCAACGCTGAGTCCAGCCTTGGATGACACAGGGCTACTGGTGACAGAAGAGATAGAAACAAACACACTCTACATACCTCCACTAAATTTCACTTTTAAATCACTTACAGGTTGTTTTTGTTTTGTACTTTTTGTTTGTGGGTTTTTGGGGTTTTTTTCTTTCCACAAGACTCCCTTGCCGCTCCAGTGAGAGCACTGAATATCACAGAGGAACAAAAACAGTACAGAACACACCCTCTGATTTTGTAGATGCAGAAGAAATTCAAAGACTTTCTGTGCAGTTACAAGTGAAGTCCCTGCTATTTAGTATGCAATCTTCCTCCACTGCAATAGCAAAGGCAAGAATGGGTGATTTTTTTTTATTACTGCTTTGAAAACAGACTTTCAAATACATACGAGTGGCCTGCTTCTGCTCTCAGAAACGCAGCAGAAATTTTATACAAACCCAATACAAGATGCCAAGAGATTACACACATACTGCAACATCTGCAAGATAAAGGGCTAAGATGCTACTACTTTTAATGCAACCAAGGTGCCCATCGAAGTGTTTAAAACAAAGCCAGTGATATTGATAGATATTAACACCAAAACCCATGATTTTTACTCCCACAAGTTTCTGCAAAATAAACATGGGGACAGACTATTTTTGGTATAAAGCATCCCTAGGCTGTCATGTCTGTGGGAGAATTCATCAGAAACACATTGGGGAAAAATACAAATACTGATAAACTCTCCGCAATGAGATCATCAGCTGAATAGCTCTTTTATACGAAGTCTTAATTTGATTGTAAGAGGTTATTAGATTTGTAGCTCATAGCATATGAGCATGTTAATTTAATAAGTGTCCAAACTACAGACTAAGAAGGTAAAGCACACAAACAGTTCAACAAGACATGAAATAACAAACAGATACTTTTAGCAAAATGTGTGGAACTTGTAAGCTCTTATTTTCCCTTACTGAAAAACATAAAAGCAAATGCATTATTTTACTAACATCATTTTATTTCTCTGAAATCAAGGGTCAATAAACTCAGTCTCTCAAAATAGCATTCTACAGTCAAGCTGCATACATGAAGTACAGATGAGTTTTAAACCTTTTCATTCCATTTTTCATCATCTCTAAAGTTTACGAAACTGTGGTACCCATTTTTGTGCACGTTGCAACAATAACGTAAACACTTACTTTCACAGGAGAAACTTTTAATAAGGCAGCACACCAAATACTTGAAGAACAATGACTATGAAAAAAGTAAATGACTGACAAGCTACACAAATAACAGGACTAACTGCTTCTTGCTTGGATTATACAAATTTAACAGCAAACAATTCCATCCTACAGCAAAATGCACCTTTTGCCTGACAAGAAGCCTGCTATTTAAGTGGTGTTATGTGGAATGTTAAATCATTTATCATTCTGGATGACTGATCAATTTGACTTGTTTTGGTTTTGGGTTTTTTTTAAAACAGAGAAAGATACACAAGAAGCCACAAAGATGATCAGAGGGATGGAGCACCTCTCCTATGAGGACAGGCTGAGAGAGTTGGGATTGTTCAGCCTGAAGAAGAGAAGGCTCTGGGGAGACCTAATAATGGACTGGTGGTTGTTTCTGAATGTAAACAAAAGCAAGTTAAAAAGCGTAACAATTCTTCAGAAAGTCTTGTGAATTATTATCTACTGCAGGACTGCGAGAAGACAAATTTGTGTAATATATTTATATTAAGAATGCAATTATTAGATGTGCATACAGTTAACTCCTACAGGCCTTTCTCAGCAATAAACTCAACCTCATAAAGCACAAGCTGCAGAGAAAATGGAAGATACACATAGGGACCTTCTACCATATTAACAATGTCAACAAATAAAGGAAAACCTCGTGTTGGCATATTGATGTTGTCCACTTATCTCTTAAACACCACCTACAGAAAACAAAGCACTACCAACAGGAAGAAAACCTTATTTTCTCTTCCAACAATCTGTCCAGCAACCACCTATATTTATAACTTATCAGAATTCCTTCTGCATATTTTCATACAATGCTCATTAATTTTTCTTAACAGGAATTTTGTAGAGTTCACTTCTGAAATTTTCCATTACTGTATCTATAAATACAGCTCAATTTCCCCTTTATGCTAATAAATCCTCTTCCCCTCATTTTACTGTTTGTTAACTAATACACACAAAAATCTAACACTCAAAAGTGAACTTACTGTGTAGCTTTAACAATGTCCCAAGTGCTGTAATCATCAATGTGGCTTTTCCGTGCAAGAGATTCACTATATCCATGGTTGTAATGGCTTTGAGGCTTGATTTCCTAAAAAAGACAAACTTCCTATTAGAACACCAAAATCAGCATTACTGAAGTTTCTCAGGAAAGCAAAAATAAATCTATAAGCGAAAGTAAAACCAGTACCTAGTTCAATATACTATAAAACTACCCAAATCTGAGGGTGGAAAACTGGTCACGTTTGTACATTTTAGCAAAGCAGGCCCAGTATAGATTTCAAATACTTTCCACAAAACACCACATGTAGCCACAGAGTTCTGCCAAATCCTACACCGGGGTATTTTTATAGAACCTTAACAAAAAGTAACATTTCTTTGTTTTTTCAACAAATGCAACGTAGCATAGCTAAAAACAAACAAAAAAAAAGTACTGGCCATAAACTGAGAGAGTCTCCCCCTGTGGGTGCCCCATCCCTGGAGGTGTTTAAGGCCAGGCTGGATGGGGCTTTGAGCAACCTGGTCTAGTGGGAGGTGTCCCTGCCCATGGCAGGGGGGTTGGAACTCAATGATCTTCAAGGTCCTTTCCAACTCTAACCATTCTATGATTCTATTACAAATAAATATACTTCAAATAGCAGTCAAGTAGCTTTGAGAAAATAAATAACTGGGAATGATTAATACCAATGAGCAAAACCTTATGATATTTATTGATTCTTCAACTCTAGCCATAGCTTCAGAGATGGTCTATGTACGTTTAACCTATGGGTCTCAAAAATGACATGACCATGACCTGTTCTTCACCAGATACAGCTTCCTACAAATTAAATTTTTCTGATGAAGGGCAACACTTCAACCCTTAATGCTTCCCTTGGTGGAATTTACATTGAAACAGTGTACTGCCAGATCACTAGGGCAGCATCTTTCTTTAGAAGCTGCGTGCATGCAAAAGTCAGCTCAAGCAACCTGAAATTGAACGGTTAATTTTCTACAGCTTCTAGACAATTTTCCATTTATTACAAATACTATAGCTGTTTACTTCTGTGTGTCAACCGCACAATTCAGCATAGCTACTATTACATAAAAGAGTGCGAGAACTGCAACAGAGAGGCAAGAAAGAAGCAAGCACTCTGGAAATTCTAAAAAGGTATTTCAATTGATATTAGCAGAATACCGTATTTACTTTTACTCGGTTTTCCCAACTTATAGTTCAATGAGCAGAATATTTGTCTCCATTCCATACCCAGAAACAGTTTTAAACACCTTCTGAAAGGTGTTTAATTAAGATTTCGACTGCGACTTAGTTATTAAAACTTACTTAGTTATTAAAATGAATTACCAATTTTTTTATTATTATTCTAAGATATTTTTTTTTAAATAAAGATATTCTGAGTCAAGACAACCATGATATAATACACCTAATCTTAACACCTAATATAATACTGTATTATTATGTATGGTTGGACTTGATCTCAGAGGTCCCTTCCAACTATGAAAATTCTGTGATAATACACCTGACTTTACTCACAGTCACAAATTCCCACCACCCTGTCTCCCAAAAGGCTTATACTGTCCTGTTCACATAAGTGAACAAGGAACATAATTAGGGCTAGGGAGACTTCCTACTGCCAAGATGAGCAGGTTTCCCCATTTCTCACATTCTCTCAGCTGTACAGTAATTCTGCAGGAGGAACTGCTGGTCACAATGAGAAATAACTTCTTACGTTGTCCATTTGCGGCTAGTTAACCAAAGTGTTCTCTAGCTTCCTGTGACAGCATCAAACAGCTCTCTATTAACTGCCAGGGGATTTTTAAGCATTTGGCTTGCAGGCAGACAAGTAAATTCCCCTCTTACTCTCTTAATCCGGAGTTTACTCATTCCAGTAACTGGATACTTGGTAATCAAATCAGTCATTGCATATTTTTCTCACTGAAGTTACTTCAAAGTATTTTTACACTAAAATTCTTACATGCATTATTTATCTCTTTTAGAGAGATAATTATAAAAAAAAAAGTCTGAAAACTTTTAAATATCTATTTCAGATTTCAACATAGTGAAGCACCACTTCAATAGAGGTCTAAAAACTCATACCAGTTATAACCTCAGAGTAAACTATTGAGAAGATAGTCTAGTTGCAAAAAATCCCAAACCTCTCAGTATTCATTTTAAAACCAACTAACTTCAGCTGAACATGTTTCTGTTTGTTACATACAATGTATTTATTTCAGAAAGGAAAAAAAGTCAAATGAGGAAAAATTCTAATGCATTAAGAACATTTTGTCATACTAAACTGTACTAAATTGTTATACTAATTTATATAGTTAAAACATTTTTGATCTTTTATACATTACAAAAATCTTTCAAGAAATTCAAGTGTTTAGAGCTTTCAAACCATAACATAGTAACACTGAGAAAACTCATGCAGCAAAAAGTCTTCATTTTCAAAACAGAATTATTCTTATGCATAGACTTTTCTTCAGAAAAATAAAATTATCAATTTCATACCTAAAAGATCAGCAGAGTATCTTATCTTGACCAGTGTTATTTTACAGCATTCCATTTTTCTTTCTAAGCTTGAGAAGCTAACGAGATTAACCAATTAAGTATTGCCAGCCCACCAGAAAGGTTGCTCTGTTGCTATCTCTACAGAAGAGACAATCTAAAAGTGCATCTGATGCCCATTACGAGCAGTTCTCTTACTATGCAGAAACATAGCTTCACTTTATTTTAAGAAGGCAACAGCTTAACCAAACCTTTTTTTCTTCAAGCTACTAGGTAAACTAGTGTTAACTGGAGTAAAAGATGCTGAAAGAGATAACAAACGGCATAACATTGAAAAAAAATAATAAAGAGATGGTTAAATTCCTTATTTTGTCCCACTTTTTTTTCTTTTCCATCGTATTAGGAGCAAAATCTGGATTTATACCATTTCTGTTCATCTATTATTACACCACACAATCACAGCAGGCTTTTATATATCAAATTTTAATGCCCAGACTCCGAAAAGCTGAAGAATAAATTAAATAGGCAGAGGCCAGAAAAAAAAAATTCACCTCAATAAGGAGGTAGTAGTTCCAGCTGCTGGAAGGGGAAAAATTCTCTCTTCTTGTTATCTAACAATTATTAAAAGCAAACTAAGAAGCCTGGGTTATTTTTCAGGCAGATGTTAATTTACCAGGGAACACTGTTTCTCTTAAGCTGCATTTTCCGGACAACTTCAAGCACACAAACCAGGCTTCTGTTCCCTTGAGCCTGCACAAGCCAGTCAAGAGCTGCCCATTTAGGAGCAGCGTAAATTTATGTCAGCCTAAAGTGACCATGAAACCACAGTCTTAGGATATTAATGCTTTCACAAAAAGGTTTATGGGAATACTTTTAAGTATTAAGCCTTAAGTCTTAGCTATTAACCACGTAAATTCAAAAAAGTCAGAGATGATATTCCTTAGCCCCTCCTACAGCTTATGTACTACTTTTATTATGGACTTGAGGGTAATGGCAGTACCTTTACCTATTAAAAAAATTGAATTTTTTAATCTTCTTTTGTACTGATAGTGTCTCTGAACTACTCTTTTTATGTTGAAACCTCCAAATTTTGTTATATTAACAAAAAGTTAGATTTTGCCTGATACAAAACGAGTGAGAAAAAATTCTCTTCTTTTCCCCCCAGTACATGACTAGCAGTTACAATCCATTTATTTAATATAAAGACTCATGACAAATATAAACTTAAAATGAACCCTGTATTTCCCAATGTACTACAAGAGTTAAGTTTGTATTTTACTTTTAAGAACAGCTGAAACAATCCATAAATCCTGAAAGGTATATGAACATCATAGCCTCCAACATCATACAACAAAATCTTCTAACCAGTGTGAACTATAGAAAAAAGGACAAATTCCAGGAAGGCAATATCAAATTTGAATCCTCACCCAATACAGTCAGTTCTCTGCAGCCTGGACAGATTCCCAAGCTGAGTCAAAATTTAATCACATTGTATTATCTATGCAACTTGACAGTTGCATGTTGGCTCACAGTAGCATGCTGGCTACTATCAGTGCTATTTTACATTGTAACTCTTCACTGGCATTTTAAATGCCCAGTTTATGACTGACTTGCAGAGAGACTTTTGGGTTCTTAAGACAACAAGCTGCCAGGAATCAAGATACAAGACTACCTGGATTCTGCAAATCACAGTAATAATTGATTCACCCAGTGACAGGCACTTTGGAACAAGTCACTGTAAAGAATAGGGTTACACATGATGCTTGGCTGACAAGGCAAAATACGAGAGACAAGGCAGCAAGCAGCCAGGAACAGCCTCTTCATTCCTAAAGCACTATAAATGCAGAAAAGTAATTTATCCTAGAAAGAATGATTTAGAAAGAAATCATAAAAAACCTAACATTAAGAGAATCTATTATGTGTCTACACCATTTCAGCCATGCACATTATCAGCAAACAGAAAATCAATCGTTAGCCTGAAGTAAGAGACCGTTATATGACCTACAACAAATATCTGCTCCAGGTGTTATCACAGCGTACGCTAAAAAGCTAAGAAACATGATCCTTAAACCTTCAGTTTTTCATCTTGCCGTTCCTATCAGCCTTGGGTTTTTCAAAGAAAAATTTGATATTTGTGTCTCTGCTTATTTATTTGTATCTTCACTAGTTTGATCAAACATTGACTGGGCAGGAAACTAAAATTGTTGTATTCGACATAATTAACTTTCCCCTGATGTCATGGCTTGTAATATACCAAATATCTAGTCAACAGAACTCAACTGCTAGCTGCCTCTGCTTTTAAAAAGGCTATCCATACACCAGTAGGGAAAAAAAAAAAAAAAAAAACAAAACATAAAAAACAACCAAAAAACCCCACCCACAACATAAAAAACCAAACCCACATAAATAATCAGATTTCAAATTACTTCAGCTGAACTAGTCCAACATTAGACCTGACATGTATTTGGTCCTATCAATAGGATGCAAAACCAGGAGGCGTTGTTGACACATCAGAAAGCTGTACCACCATACGGTGAGGCCTGGATGGGTTGGAGAGTTGGGCAGAGAAGAACCTGATAAAATTCAACAAGGGCAGGTGTAGGGTGCTGCACTTGGGAAATAATCCCATGTACCAGTACAGGTTGGGGGGTGATCTGCTGGAGAGCAGCTCTGAGGAAAAAGAACCGAGAGTCCTGGTGGACAACAGAACGATCATGAGCCAGTAATGTGTCTTTGTGGCCAAGAAGGCCAATCCTCAGATGCATCAGGAAGAGTGTGATCAGCACGTCAAGGGAGGTTATCCTCCCCCTCTACTGTGACCTGGTGAGGCCCCATATGGAGTCCTGTGTCCAGTTCTGGACTCCCCAGGTCAAGGACAGAGAACTGATGGAGAGGGTACAACAGAGGACTACAAAGACGATCAGAGGCCTGGAGCATTGTTCTCATCAGGAAAGGCTGAGGGACTTGGGTCTTTTTAGGCTGGGAGGGGATCTGATCAACACCTAGAAATACTTAAAGAGTGAGTGTCAAGAGGATGGGGCCCAGTCTTTTTTCAGTGGTGCCCAGTGAGAGGACAAGAGGAAACAGGTCCAAACTTGTACATAAGAAGTTGCATCTAAACATGAGGAGTAACTTCTTCACTTTGAGGGTGGCAGAGCAATAAACAGGCTGCCCAGAGAGATGGTGGAATCTTTGCCCCTGGAGATGTTCAAAACCCGCCTGGACAAGTTGCTGTGCAACCTGCTCTAGTAAAACCTGCTTTGGCAGGGGGTTGAACTAGATTATCTCCAGAGGTCCCTTCCAACCCCATATCATTCTGTGACTCTGTAATAGTCACTTCAAACTGAACTGCAAAGCTCTTCTTTGTTATTCAAGGCAGAGCTCTAAACACCAAAAGTGCATTCTTAAAAATTAAAAGGAACTTTTAACTATGTCCTTTCTAAAGGAAAAAATAATAAAAAAAAATAAACTAAAAAGTTTCTGTAATAGAAAACTGTAATTTCTGATACTACAATACGGACAAATCAATATTTTCTGAATCATCTGTTCCTCAAATTAGAAAAGAGTAAATAAATTCTCCCTTGTATCTACCCAGCCAGTGGTCAAGTTTTGCAATGCGCCTCCATAGTTATTTAGCAAGAAAGATTCAAAAAAACCCAAAGTAGGCTGATTCCTTCATTTGACTACACTACATTGTCGCAAACATGACCTGAAAGCAGACACAATCTTCAAGTGCGGTTCATAGTAGGTAATGCCTCCTGTCAAGGACTGCAACAATATGTTTAAATTGTTAAGTTTGCAGCAAGGACTCATCAGTAAGACAATGAAACATCTAAAAATGAAAAAAAAAAATTAAAAGTTTTAAATTAAAAATGAAAAAGTTAATCCTAAACATGGCAAGTATTTCAACTCTGTAGTACAGATACCTGAGCTTCTCATACATGCTTGCAGATCTTCATCCATTACAAACAATGTAAAAGACACGGCTTAAAACAAACCCACACCAACGCTTAAGAATTAGCCAACACCTAACCCTTCTACCACCTTCTTTGACGAGCTTTCTATTTTCAAATGCTTAGCACAGCGACTTAGAAGACCACTACTTACAAAGTGGCGAATATTAAAGACCATCTCTCCATATAAGTAATGCCACCAAATGTAACGGCTTCAACCATCAAATGCTACCATAAGAGGGGCCGGCAAGGCTCTAAGTCAGTAGCGGGCTAGCAGAAGACAGCTGCCAGTGCCTGGGTGCAGAACACGGCTGAAGGTGCCCGACTTCAGCCATGGCAGGACTGGCCATGGCTGTGTTACATCAGGGCTGAGTTTGCCCAGCGTTAGGCATTCTCCATCAGCAGCTAAGCCAGAAAGAAATCACAAGCACAACACTCAGGCAGCATCTATTTTTGGAGTTTAACAGAAGATTAAAACACACAAAGTACAGATTACTTCCTTCAACCTGTTGAGCAGAAGAGAAAGCTCTGCTTAAAAATCCTATACTGATCTAGATTAGTTGCCCACCATTATTAAAGGAACAGAAATAAGCATTAAAAAAAAAGAGTGAAAAAAATAATGATTTGTATCATGTTTACATCATGCCTTCCACAGAACTTCGGGTATTTTCAGTTTCAATGTCACCAATTGGCTTTGAGGTTCCCACCTAGAACAGGAAAGAATTCATCTCCTCTAAAATCATACACCCTCACAGAAATTTTAGGAAAACAGTTAAAACTCTTAAAACTGCTATGATTTTTCAGAAACATGACAGATTGATAATACAATAACAACATTCTGAGCCTAGAACACAAACCACATTCACAAATGGCTCCAACAATATTCCTAAGTGTTAAAATATTTTTCCTTTTATGATGAAAATATTTATTCCAGGAAATATTCATTTTACAATGATGATCCACTCTTAAAAACCACTTAGAGCTGATTCAGAGAAACTGTAATCCAAACATATTAATTTTTTTATATTTTGATCTCTACTGGCAATGGTTCTTACTCAGCTGAAAGTCAGGGAAAGTAAATAGAAGGTAGTAGAGCAGTGGCCTGATTTTACTGATTTACAACATGCAGATTGCAAACACTAAATCTCTACTTCATCCTGTTTCAAGAAGTCATTTCCAAGCACGACTTGAGCCAAATTAGTAGTTTACCATTACTGAAAGAGAAAGGTCATTTCTCTGCCCACCCGCCCTCCCCCACTGCTCTTGGCTCCTTGCTCCTGCTGCCTGCTTCAAGCTGGCTTGAGTAATTGGAGCTGTGGTTGCACTGAGGCCACTCAATCCATTACAGGGCAGGGGGAAATTAAACAAGAAATATAGAAACATGATTCTTCCTGTAGGACAGCAAGTTGAATCCGTTTCTTCCATGAAATGATGGGCTCTGGAGAGACTAGTAGAGGGAAATCAAGTAAAGAGAAGGTAGCAGGAACATTTTTGGAGCTGCCAGTTGTTAATTTAGCTAAGTAATCATGGAAAAACACACTCCACTTTTAAATATACAAGGAAGTCAGGCTGAAGAATACAAAGTTACACCTAGAAATAGGAAGTCAGTTGGCTTAGAAGGCTGCGAGAGAGAAAGTAATTGGGGAACCAAATTTGATTTTTATGAATAAGTAAAATCTATTAAGGGTCACTCTTTCTAGAGGAGCTTCCCACTTCAGTGACCATCTTTTGACAGTGCCCCACTCACTCACATGCATCTGTGACTAGTTCGTCATTACTCATTAGCCACAAAATGGGCAGATTGCTGGCACAGATGCATAAGTAATACACTGTAGGAAAAAACCTCAGAAGAATGAGAATAAAGCTAAAAAAAAAAAAAAGTCAATTTGGCCAAAAGAAACAACAGAGGAAAAAAGGAACCTCCTCTGGTAAACAAGCCCAGAAATATGGAGAAACAGAAAATAAAGAAAGATGAAAAATAACACCAAGGGGAAAAGGAAGAAGGGGAAAAAAATATAAGCGCAGCTCCCAAGAATAAACACTAACAACACGGCATTCCCAATCGGTTCTCCTCACAACCAAATGTGCAAGTAAAGTTATGCTCATTTCCCCTCAGTACTCAAATCTTTTAGTCTTTTCCAATAAAAAAGCCAAAATGAAATAAGCTTAAGGAAGATTCTGAGAAGAGTATTCACAGAAAAAAAAAAATTAAGAAGTTATGCATGAAAGAATAAGATGACCAAGACTGAAGTATTCTGAGATAGCAATTTATAATTCACAATTATATATAGCAGGAAGATAAGAATAGGTCACTATGCTTGCATGGACATAAGGAAGGGAGGAAAATACTGCTGCTTACAGCTGCTACACATGGCTCTGGTAGGCATTAACAGATGGCTAGGACTGCTTTTCCTTTAACGTTATGCAATATTGCTGCAAGAAAGTGATACCACGATCAAAGTCAGACAAATTCTGAACAATGACCAAGATAATTGAGACTTAAAGAGAAAATATGAACAAGTTCTAAAATAAAAACGTAGAAATAAATGCATTACCTTCCATAAAATATTGCTTACTATTGCCTTTGTTCCCTAATAAAACCAGAACAAATTTTAATTACCTTTTTTACTGATGATTATACTATTCCTGTATCTGGCTGCAGACAAAAGAATCATGATAAAATTGGAAGTGACTGTAACTATTTCAGAGAAGCTAAATAATAAAATAATCCCCACGTATGTGTATCATATTCAACATGGAGTACTGGAGGTTAATATTAAAGAATTCCTTCCCCCATATTTCTGTGTTCAACTTCTCTGTTCTTCACTTCTTAAAATATAGTGCTTTTTAGTAAGCTTTCCCAGCTTTCCTCCTACTTTTTAAAAAGTGCAAAAATATATACAGACAAATTTATTTATAGCAATTTGCATATTATAAACACCCACATTAGTTTACATACACATAAATACTAGCCACTCATGCACTAGCATTAATAGAAAAACGTTCACAATATAGGCTGTCAGATTGAGCTTGGATGATGCATATATACCTTCTGTTTAGCTAACACATGCAAAAAATCTTCATCTAAAGCAGATTAATTCTCCATGAAAAACGCATGCAATACCACTTTTTTTGTTTTGGTTTTTGTTTTTTTCATCTTAACTTGGTATATTATATATCAAAAAACTAGTTTGGTGTTTGGCTTGCAAATATACACTACCAGACTTGCCTTACTCGGACCGTTACAATCTACGCTGGGATTCTCCCTGCACCTAACTATAGCACTAAATTACACAAAGAGAGTATGACATAAAAAAAATTCCTGCATTCAATGCCAGTTCTGTCGCCAATTTCCATTACTCTTCACCTTTGACAGCATCCTGTGAAGTCTGTTTGGTTTCTCTCCTAAATTTTTGGCCTATTCACACAGTTTATTGACATACCAATAGAAAAAGATGCATTTAAAGTAATCCCTGGACACGCTAATTCTAGAATACATAGACAATGGGAAAAAAAAGTCTGTAACTAGGACTGCGGTTATTTTTTAAAAGCAAGTTACAGTTTTAAGTTGATAATGCTTTCTTTAAAAAGCAGCAAAACAGATCAAGAAAAGCCTCATCTCAAACATGATAAAAGTAGTCCTTTTGCTGATACTGACTTCCACCCACAAGCAACAGTTAGCCATCACATAGAAAGAATAATCCTGCATACTCTCCAACGTAAATCTAATTTTTTACATAACGATGAGTCAGAGATGTTCAACTACAGCCCTTAATCCAACCACTCTACGCAGAGGTCAGAGATCATGCGGTTTAAGGCACAGCTGGTAACGAAGAAGCTTTGCTTCTTCAAAGCAAGTGTCCGTAACCAATTGACTGCTCTCCAGTCATTTACTTACAGATGGTCCTAAACTGCAGAGCATCATAATTTAGGAAGTAACAGCTTCATAAGGCTTTTCAGAAGGCCTGATATTTGCACACAGCACCACCAGCGACTGTTACTTGAAAAAAAAGCTGTGTTTACTAGCATTTGTAAAGGTTAAAAAATTTAAGAGCTTGACATACTATGCTTTGAAGCTTGCTTTAAAGTTTTGGCTTAGTCAGCAACTTACATTAACATGTACATACATATTTTCTGGCTTTCATTTCAAGGAGTGTTGCATTGTATTCTCAGCCAAAAGCTCAGGATTTTGACAGAAATAAAACTGTATTTTTTCCAAGTTATTTAAACAGATCCATGTCTCAGCATATGAGCTTGCAGACCTCTCAACATGAAAAAAAGTAAAAATCCCTGAGAACTAGCATTAGTAGCCAGTCATCATGAGAGTAATTTAAAACCAATTATGCATTTCACTCTTGTGAAATGCTAAACTTCAAATATGCACCTAAGTATGTATCCAACTCAATCTTCATTCTCAACTACTTGGAGAAAAAGAGGAAAAAAAAGAATAAGAAAGCCATACCTTTTTTTTTTTACATTCCCAGAGAACGAGTCTCAAAATTCTTTTTCAAAGACCAAGATTCTTCATTCAACTTTCAAACATGGAAACATCATATATTTAAAAAAAAAAAAAAGAAAAAATAAGTATGCTGAAAGTTTTCCTTTATAATATTCTTATTTGCCAAAGGCACACTCAAATGGAAATTATGTTGCTTAGTGAGTTTATAGCTAAATTGTCTTTGAGGAGCACTGAAAAAACTAAATCAAGAATTTGAGGACTGGCAAGCACATATGCCAGAATGAGAAGTCAGTCTGGCTATGGATCCCCTTTTCTCCTTGGCACATACAGAAATAAAGGTAGTACAAGTAGCACTTCAGCCCTTGCAGAAAACTTCAATTTACCATTCCCACCACACCTTGAACCAGCAAACTGAGCTTCAAGTAAACAGGCAACTAAGCAAACTCTGATTACCACTTAAGGTGAACACAGGATGGTTTATCTACCACAATGAAGAAACACATGAAAGGTGCTTCTAGTCACGCAGGCAGTTAATTTTCTGCAGCATATGAGAGACAGCTTAATAAATCCATGGTCTGACAGTTAAGAACAGTCCCATTCTAACTCTTAACCTTCCAAACTGGCCACACCACCTCACCCTCTACCTTCTGACAGTACTGTAGCACACGTGATCCTACAATGAGTACGTCTAGCAAACTGTCAGAAAGCGATTCACAATTTTGTATGGGATGAATTTTCTACTGATTTACTTCCCTGAACTTGTTCATCCTGGGACCAGACAAGCATCACTAGCAGATGCATGCAGCTGGAAGTGTTTTTAAGCAGGATTCAGTCATCTTAAGTCACACCATAATTGCACTGCCATCAGAAGGAATGAGCTACTCACAGTCCTGTCTGCAAATTCTCCATTGCCAGCTCTCACAACAGTGCAGGAACGGTTTCAGATAGATCAGGTCACAGACTCACAAAGCAAGTATCCCAATTCACTTACTAGGCACACAATTGCAACATGTGAGCCCAGGAAAGTTAAGGGACAGTGTTTAGGTTCCACTGTGGCTTTACACCAGCTTAAAATCAATTATAAAACCATATCCTTCAAAGCCAGCAATATAACAGTCTTCAAAGATCACCCTGATGTCCTCCCTCTCTTTCTACTGCATTCTCTCCTGTAAGAAACTGGATTTGAGAACCAACAGAAAACAAGATGTGTCAAAGCTTGTTTGCTGCAAGATATTTACCGCCTGTGTATATGACATGACATCAAAGGAGGTACACCCTTGATTCTCAAAACAACTTTATGTTGTTTGCCCCAAGAAACTCATCTGCTATGCAGGCCTCAGCATTGCCCTGGGGTCAGAGGCAAGAGGGCTCACAGCAACCATGTCAGACAACAACTGGGTGAGCACAAGTAACTGTCACATTGCTTGGTTAAACTACGAGTCAGCAGGGACTATGTTATCATTGCATCCCACTGCAAATGGGATCCTCACCACTGTCAACTCTTGGCACTGTCACGACTTGAGAGACCTGAGAATCATGGATCAATGGGACACTGTTGACTCCAGAGGACCTTCAAGCTGTTGTGAGGCACAGACCTAAGCAGAGCTGTGGATCTAACACCTTGTTGGTGGCGACCCTTCTTGCTGTGCTCTGTAATACTGCTTCTGTTTTACTTCTTTTCTACATCACTGCCTTTCCGCTATCCTCACTTAGCATTATTTTAGGGTAACAATAGTAAAGCTATAGTAAACAGCATCTGACCTTGTTTGTACCTTAATCACACCTTCATCACTAAGTCATCTTCATCTTCTCCTCGTCTTGAGCAGTCTTTCAAGCTCTGACCACAGCATTCCCACAACCCTCCATTTTTGGTTATTTTTCCCCTTACAAAGACAATCAAGGAGACACTTCTACAGACTTCGGGCCATCCTACAAGCGTAGGAAGAAATTACTAGATCTCAAAATTGCACAAGACAAATTGTAGTCTAATGCTACACCGCGTACTGGGCATGACAGGCCTGAGGGTTCAATTCAGCCAGATTCCCTCTGACTTCAGAAAACCCTTTTGACTTTGTTCTGCAGGCTCATTTGTAACGGACCCCAGTGTTTCATAGAACTCCTGTAGTTGAGAGAAAAGTCATATCTCATGCTGTCTTTGAAAAGCAGCAGAGGACAACATGCATGCTGAAATATCAATTACTGAGGCTGCTCCCATCTAAACATGTCAGTATCAATGATAATATTATCTCGCTTTCAAACAACAAACAAGCATTTTTCTCTTTAATTCCATAAACTGGATTCTGCAAAGTTAAAATGCAATCCTCTGCCTCATGTATAATGTCTCATTACTTTCCTGAGCAAACAGGTAAACACAGTGAACCAAATGCTGTTCAAAGATTAACATTCTGTGAAATCTAAGATAAATAAAGCCTGTACTTCACAAGTATTGGCAAACTGAGTCAACATAAATTTAGGTCAAACCAGACATTCATCACTGATGCTTTAAGAGGCCTTGTTCCAGAAAATTAAAAAAATAATAATTGCTGCCCAGATGAGAAGAAAACATGTAGAAGAAAAACTGTAAATGGCTGAAATCTATTTTTAAGTGTTTTACTAGATGAATGAGAAGCCACAATGTTACCACACAGAAAAAGCCCAGTGGTGAAAATCTGCAAAGTTTACAAGGGAAGTGTAAAAAACTGTAAAATAAAAGATGCAAGAGATGCATTGACAAGGAGCATGACAAATTAGAAAAATACAGAAAACTGGAAGGCAAGCAAAAGGATACAAGACATCCCCACTCCTAGAAGGGCAAGAAGCATCCTAACACAAGAAATGAACAAAAGTTGTCAAGATTACAATGTAAGAATGATAAACTATAACTAAAAATACAAACCCACAAAAATCTGAAAATGTTCTATAAATGCAGAACAAAAATAGCTGAGGAAAAAGCCAGAAAATTTAAATCGCATCCTCTTGAAAAAATGCTTTCTAATATAACAGCAAACATTATTAACCTTCTTTGAAGTACAGATTAAGGTCAACCATGTAGACCAAAAGATGTAAATGCTGTTTTTTTCATTAAGCCTGAGGAAACTCCAGTGATCTGGATAAAAGATAACATGGGCTATAAAAGGTTATAGTTTTAAGTTATGCTGGCTTTTACAGGATTGATACAGAATTAATAGAAAAAAAAAAGAAAAAAAAACAACAAAGATGAGTAATGCTAAGTACCACAGCTTCACAGAAAAATAAAACCAGCACTTTCAGTTGATGAAGTGGTAATAATCAAACACAGTTAAGGTCCAAAGTGTTTGATTTAATATTGTCTGTTATTTTGATTGAGAAATTAGAATATAAAGAAAGTTAATGCAGTCTATATTGCATGTATTAAAAACCGGACTTGTACAATCTTCATTCTTATGATGCATTTTGTGATTATACATACCATCCTAGTAAAGGAATATGCTGGCCAAAAAAAGGCTCTTGCTCTTTTGGGTAGCTCACATTTTTAAAACCTCAGGTGATCATTAATATGAAAATACTATTGAGAGGACTCTAAGCATCCTACAGAGCTTGTATTTTGATCCAACCCTATTTCATGGTTGTCTGCAAACTAGAAGTAAACAACAGTTAGAAGTAAGTTTTATAGTTAGGGCAAGTGGTGGGGATAAATAATACTCTATTTCTGATACAACATAGCTTATATTACTTCCCAAAGCTTGGGGCAAGTCAGAAACAGGTTGCTTTTATTGGTGTTTAAGAAGTCATATCTAAAATGAAAACCTATCCAGAAAACCCTGAAGAGACTTGGAAGTGGATAATCATCTGCGCACAAGCTTCCAGCCTGATACAGTTCCCAACAAGAGCAGTACAATGGTCTACACAAAGGGGGAATGCCGAGTAAGAATGTGGAAGTTACTACCACAGCTGTCCCTGGTGCATCTATTAGAACAGTGCTCTGATCTCAGGTTTACTAATACGGCACCTATTGCTCTCAGAGTAATGCCGTGAAAACACTGAAATAATGAAAGAACACGTCTTAATGAAAGCCTCAAAGAGGTCTGTAAGACAGCAGATTATAACACCAGTGCAGGGATCTGATAATCATCAGCATATTAAATAAATACAGACAGACCTACATTTGGATAGATCTCTCTCAAGACATAACAAACAACAACAAATTAAATTCAGACTAGAAACAGGTTTGAGTCTTAAACAGACAAATTAAATTTGGCAGCAATTTTCCCAGCTATACAATATTATCTGCTCCTGTAGGACTTTGCTTATTTTCTTTTTTAGTTTATAAGTAGTATGCTGGATATAAAAATAATTAGTTTATTAATGCTTGCATTAGAAGGTTGCATTAGATCTGCAGTCCCCTCTGGCCTCAAATATGAAGCTAACCACGACTCAAGAAGTAAGACTCAATTTCCAATATTATGCATGCTAATTTGACTGAGACTTCATGGTTCCATCCTCCTTCTTAAGTAATACAAAAAGCAAGAACTGATTTTTGAAAGAGCTCACAAACATAAGCTTAACCCCTGGAGTGATCCTTACTAAAATACAGACTCAGTCCTGTACCATTAAAGGACTATTGAGAACAATCTGTACCCCAATACAACATCAACAGAATCCCACAGGGAACAAAGGCAGCCTGTGAAATCAGGCCTTTTACTGGTATTTTAAACAGAAGAAATTAGATCCAAAAACATCTACAGTAAGTTTACCTATTTTCTTCACACCAAGCAATACAAGGAGACATTATGCTTCTAACTTCCTAGGTAGTTACAAACTGAACCACAGGAAGAGAAACAAAGATAAAAATGAAAGCTTCCAGCTGGGATAATTTCTGCCAGAGCCCATAACACTCAAAATTTTCTTCCAACTTCGCAGGAAGATTTTTCTCTGACTTCAGAGTAACCAAACAAAACTGAAAACCCCAAACCTCAACCTCCACAGCCAGGACTTTTCTAATAGAGATCCATAATAACAAGTAACTTCCACCTCTCTCAGACATATCAACAGAACCTAACAGCATCAATGTACTGCACTACATTGCAGTAACAAAACAGAACCTCCTCCCCAGTAATAGTTGCTATCATGTAGGAAGAGATGCAGCTGAAATACCTTTGGCAGTTCAGGCCATATTAGGCCATACACCAAGAATGTTTTCCAAACAAAAAGAAGCCACGAACAAAATCCATTTCCTCAAGATTCCCCTCCCCATTCTTGCATTTCAAAGTAAAATATCCAAACCTATCAATACCTACCCACAGAACAGTCAGGAAGTTGTCCTTGTTCAGAAGATCCACAGAATTTGAAGCCAGAAGGCCTATAAAAATCATTTAGTTGAAGTGCAGTGTGAGTAACATTCCCATAATAGGACTATGCTGAATAAATGGAAGCAGAGCTTGCCATTGGAACTGTCACCAGAAACCTGAACGTCAGGAAAAGGAAACAAACTAGCAGAGACTACTCAATCCAGTGTTACTGTACTATCCTAGGGTGCTCTGCATCTCCTAGGATGGAGACAGCATTGGCTGCCCTAGAGCATAATATGGTTATGTCCACTCTGAGATCTACACCAAAAGGACTCTCTCTGATACCAAAAGCCAAAGCCATCCGTGCACATCACAATCCTGCTGAAGATTTCATACACATGAAAGAGGTGGTACATCACTCACAGAATCAGTCACCCCCACATAGTGTACACTCCTCTATATTCACAGATTTGAAACACCACCCAGTTACCCATGTGCAGAACTCAAAAGCTTGCATTTAGTCTCTAGAAAGACATTCAAGCTGAAAACACCAAGAGCTAAATAATCCATCATTGCCATTCTTTTTTTTCGGTACAATGATTACGCACCCTCACCATTTACCACTTACACCTTTCAACTTGATCCCATTTAACTTCACTTTCCAGCCACCACATTTTGCCAAGTATCAACTGCATCTCAGTAAGGAAGTACTTACATGGGGCAAAAAAAGGTGATTCTAATAATGTGAGGAGAGGTTTTTCAAGTTTTGACTGTAAGGCATTATTAAAGTAAATTTTTAACTCTTTTCCACAGCCTTCATTGTTCAACAATGACTTTTAAAGATAAAACTTCATCATTAGTATTCCCACATGTTCAGCCAAAAATCTCTTCCTTGCTCCTAATCAGCAAATTACATTTAAAATAAATCAAGGAATATATTACATATTTTGTAATCAAAGTATTATTCTGGGAGCTTCTGCTGAACTGCTCATATTTATATCCTACTAGTTCATAAATTTCAGGATGCAATCCGATGCCCATCTTCCGTATCTTCAATGCATTACTTTGAATGTGGCTCCACTAAGGTGGACTTTGTTTTACTAGCATAACTTCATATTAATTCTGGATGGTTTTGAGTAGTTGTTCTGTCCTCTCAGCTTAGTACCTATCCATCTTGTATGTCTTGTACATCTGCAAGTTTTATTAATGACAATTTTGTTACAACTTCCAAATAATTCATTATTAACCCAGCCTTTCAGGAACAATGACACTTAGGAGGAACTATCTCTAGCAACTCTTTCTGAGATATATCAGTTAGTCTGCAGTTCTGTAGCATACACTACAAGATCATTCTCTGAGTATTACAATAGCAATTGATGTTATTTGTTGTAATTCACCACTAAAATGATATTTATACACTTTGCTGTTCCACTTGTAATCGTAACAACAATGCTGGTAGAAAACAGTGGGATCTAACCTACACTATCACACACTAAACTGAACTTGTGATAAGAAGAAAGAATAAATATCCTTTGAAACAAGAGCCTATTCTATAAGTTCACCTTGTTTTTACATGGGATGGAAGAAGGCTCATGAAATCAGCCATCAAGACACTGCACAAAACCCACCAAAGGCAGTCCCATCATCAATTTCCCAGAGCATTCACATTTTCATCAGTGTTTCTACCTCTTCTGAATAAAGTTGCTTGTATCAATTTAAGTTACGCCTTTCAAAATAAAATATAAATGAATAAACCTTCCAGCACTCCAGTATTTAAGTAGTTTTTCCACAATTCCCGAAACTATCTTCTCTACAACATTAATAACGTGTTCACAATATCTCATGACAGAATGCAAAGCCATAGAGCCTATATGAAAACCAAACACTTTCCTTCCAAAGAAGCCCCTTAAAAAACTTTGAAAGTAATCCAAACTAGTCAAAATAAAAAGACAGAAAGAAGCAAAAGCCTAATTAAAAAAAAAAAAAATGCAGGAAAAATTTAAAAGATGCATGACAGATAACAGTAGCATGAAACATAAGAAATCGGGAAAGATTTTGACAGTCCTATAAAAAGCACCAGTTTTATATGTATACAAATGTAAGAACTGATTATATGCTCCAACGTCACTGCTTACATAAGGACATGGTGCTATTTTCTTAAAAAGTAGAAATCACTGAGTATTAAGGCTCCTGACCTTCAAAAATGACTGAACACAAACGCATTATATTGTTCAGTGGGCAGGTCTGTGACAACATAGTTCTGCTACAGCACGGAATCCTCAAGCTTTTAACATACACTCCACAAATGCTTTTTAAACAGCCACTCACTAACATTAGAAACATCCTTGTCTTTTAAAGATTATCTGCACAAAGGGGTTTTAAGGACTAAGGGAACATCCGCTGAAGCCCATGAAAATACTATCCTGTGAATAAGATACAGTCAGATACTCAGCATTTCCAGAAAAGTCAGATAAAAACCCCTCAAGGTTAGTTAGACAAGTGATATTTATTGCATACTGGAAGATTTAAGTTGGAGTTACAACACAATATATAGATTAACTTCCTTCCTCATCTTTTGTATGCACAGTCAACTTTATAAACCAAAGGAACAGCACAAAGTTCTACCAGATTGCTTAACTAATGAAAGTCACCAATTTAAATTTAGAGATATTTGTTCTCTATATAGTAATTACTTAAAGTTCATTTAACAAATACTAATCTTCGATCTTTAAAACACAATAGCTTTCTATGAGCCTACATATGCTTTTTATTCCATTTTACAGCTTTAGAATCCTCGTCTAAAGCTTCCACAAGTTAAGAACATTTTGTTTTAAAGAACATCGATACACAACAGTCTGGATCATGACTGAAAACTGTCACTTCTGAAAAACATCAGACAGTGCAAATAAGGGTACTTCTGCAGTTAGTCTGAAGAAACACATAGCATGTCTTCACACATCACCTCCAAAAGTAGCAAAAAAATATAATAATCAAAATACTTATTTTGGGTGCATCATTTTGCTACTTAACCTTCAGAACAGAGGGGTCTATTTTAAAGTCGTGAGCACAGTTTGCAGAGGCAGAGTGGGTAGGACACAAAAATCACATATAAGAGGCCTATAGAGCCTCTTCAGTCATCAAGATAACTTAAACTGTCTTTACGATGATGTTTCAGGAAAAACAGTGCCATCTGTTTAGCAAAAACTGGAGTCTGGCATCTGCACTATCTTCTTCACGCACTAAAAAAAATCAATTCTTGCAATCCTTAATGTATCAGCTGACGAGTCCAGCCGTAAGAGGTTTTAGAAACCGTTCAAAATATCTTTCAAAACACTTATACTAGTCCTGAAGACAATTATACTAGCCCTCGTGAATGCACACAGGCTGCTGACAAAGGCAGGGGGCACAGAAGAAAGGTAGAAGCATGACACCAAACGACCTCTACACGTTGCCTGCAAACCTTCCTCCCACCGCCCGGCCAACACATTGGCAAAGTCCTACCGTTTCCTTTCAAAGCAAACCCCACGCCCCCCGGGGAGCGCCGGCCTGGGTGGGCTCAGGCCCGACCCGCCGGCCAGTGCCGGCAAAACGCAGGAGGCAACGTGAATTCCTCCTTCCCCGAACTGCCTCCCCTCGGGGGCGGGCACCGAGCCCGCTGCCGGGCCGGAGGAGCTCGTAGCGGCCGCCGTGGCCTGTTAGGCTCCCCGCCCTCTACCTCACCAGGGCCCGCCGCGGACACTGCCCTCCGCCCCGCCGCGG
>VZRU01005399.1:126373-153404 GCA_013398155.1 Pedionomus torquatus | reverse complement strand
TTCTTTTGTTTCTTATTGTCCCCATCCTGCCTTGTACAGTTCTTCTGACATGAGGGATTTGACTGTTTGGTTCAGAAACGAACAGCATCCTTTAGATAATTTCTTGGGCAAACTTTACCTTCATGGAGGCACGTGGAATGGGATATAAAGATGCTCATTAGCTCCATTAAAACAAATAGGTAGAATGTTAGAAATCCTTCTACCCAGTTACTGGAAATGTCACACCAGCTACAAAATTAGTTATGAGTGTGCTTCCTAGGTAACTTTAACCTATTCTTGCTTTGTGGAACTACTTAGTCTTCTGTCTTGCAGCAAGATCACTGTGTTGCACCAGAAGCTCACAGAATTTGAAAGTCAACAGGACACTTGGAGCCATCAAAACTTACTGTAGATAGCTAAGTATTTCCCCATAATAATGTATGCCCTTAGATTTAAGGACATTTTATTGATATAAATGTGATTTTAGGGGTTAGAGATGCAATATCATATGCATGCTCTGCTTTTGTTCCCCTCTAGTATCCACTTCTGTTTCTCCCTGTATTCCTTACACTGATAAAAATGACTATGACTGCTCTTATTTTGCATTCTTATGTACTTGGCTTTGCAGAACAACCTGAGCAGCAATAACCCTCTACCTGGGACAGTGTTTCATTTTTCTCTTTTGCAGGTGTCAGATATTCATATCAGTAGATTTCGGGACCCCAAACGAGCCCCTGACTTTGAAAAATTCTGTTCTGAAACAATTGATGTCATTCAGCCAGCACTTGTTCTAGCAACAGGTAAGCAATTCAAAAGTGTGAATTACCTGTTGAATGTGCAGTCAAAGGAAGTGCAAATAAGCGAAATTCTAGCATCTCAAGAGAGATGCTATAAAACTTTAAGGTATCTTAAGCAATGGAAATGGAATTGCAGCTGGAGGTAGATTGCTAGAAGCAGAAGGCAATAACTTCTCGACTCAGGAGAACAAGTTCTTGTTCAATGTCTTGAGTCTGGTAGTGATTTTAGTGTGTATTGTACATAAAAAAAAAGACATAGTATAGCAGTATAGCTCTTGTTTTCCCCACATTTGTTGTTACACCTTAGTCCTTGCTAGCAGCTACCTTCCTTCTTATCCTCCTGGTAGCGATTCTACATCATTCTTCACATTCCAAAGTACAGAAGTGAGCAATGTCTTATTAGTCATTAAGAACCAGTTCCTCTCTCAGTAAAATCCCTGGTCAATCATATGAAATTCACCTGTGGACTAATGTAAGATGGTTTCTGTTTGAACATATCATCCCAAGACAGGTGAAATAAACCTTGCTATTTCATTTGATATCTTACTGTTGCTATTAAAATGGATTACATTTTGGCAAGCAAATCAAAAAGACTTTGAGCCATTACTATATGCAAGGCTTTAGAATCTTCATGCTAGACTCATACTTTCGTTTCTACAGGGATTCTTTTGTTTTTTAAGTTAAGAGTTCAGAAATAGTTAGTATGCATCTTTTAACTAGCAGTGCAGGAAGGCAGTACTATATGAACAGACATGGAAATGGCTCAAACTTTAATTGAAGCTTCAGGGATATGGAAGTTGTGAAGTTCAACAAAGCTTCTATGACTAGACTCTTCGGGTATAATGAATGCGTAACTATTTTCTTTGGCATGGCATTAGTAAACATGTCATGTGTTTGATAGATGTTTGAACATCTATCAAGCAAACTGCGGGCTGCCACGTCTGCCTTAGAAGGCATTTACTCTTATAGTAGCCTCTTGGACCAAATGACAGGAACGGTCAGATTGCACACAAGAGGCCTGTGGCCTCCTACTCGAGGAGGCTTGGATTGCATGCTTGCCTAGTTACAGCGTTTGTGTAAGCTGTGTAGGCCTCTAGATATCTCTCATCTTTGCACGCTTTCAGGCGACCTGACAGATGCTAAAACAGAAGATAAACTGGGATCTGAGCAGGTGGAAGTAGAATGGAAAACTTACCAGTCAATCCTGAAGAAATCAAGGGTCATGGAAAAAACCAAATGGATAGACATCAAAGGGAATCATGGTAAGAAGGAAATGAAACATCTCTATCCTGTGATTACAGAGCTGATTTAGGTAAGTTAGAATAGAGAGGTAAAGTGTTAGTACTTACTACCATGTTAGCAGTAGTCATGAGTCAATAGACGGCACACTTCCTTTGCAGAAACTTACTGGAGTTTTAGTATCAGGGAAGTAAGAGTCTTCATTTATTGATTTTTGCCTTGCAAGTGGCAGAACATAGCTTCAGATGTTAGTTTTCCAGGTCATTAGTTTATATACCCCATCTTTTAATGGACAGGCAAACTGTAACCTTAACCTTACCCTACTGAAGAAATGGTTTCAATTTATTTTCATACATCTCCACACACAAGCTTAAGTTAAATCTGTCGCACATTCAGCAATTAAAGGAAGCTTGGTTTCTTTTGAATAGAAAGAACTCATGGAAGTTTGTACATGTTGTAGTCATCACTATGACTCTTTACTCTCATTTCCCTGTCAGGTTTCTGTTACCAGCCTTTATGGAGAGGTGGACCCCAGTTGCAGTGTGAACCTCCCCAAGTTGGTGTTTGTTTTACACATGCTATTCTCTGGTGCTATTGCTACTTTATTTTCCTTGCATGAGATAAGTTTTAGAGAATGTACCTAATCCAAAAAGCCTCTGAAAAGCTTTGTGGCCAAAGTGAAGACACGTGGTTTTACATTCCCACAACAATATTATCTTTTAATTGAAACTTGAATGAGAAAACTATTCCCAGTTTTAGGTCAACTGCATCAAGTATGTAGTATACTCTCTGCACAGTTAGTCTGCTTGTCAGTTACGCATTTAAAAAAAAATAAAAATCTCTTCAGTGCGGGCTAAGACAGCTTTATCTCAACATTAGGAAATAAAATATGGATGTCAGTAATCAATTGGATCTGAAAGTCTCTTCATTTCCTTTTTCTCTCCCTTACAGATTCATTCAACATTCCACACCTGAATAGCATTCGGAATTATTACAGGTACTCTTATTTACCATACAGATGCTGTTGTATTCGAGGTCAAACTCACTAAACAATTTTCTGTTTTCAGTTATCACATATGTGCTTTTTTGTTGACTTCGCTGTAGTCCAGGATCATATTTGCTATTCCCTCTGTCTTTTCTATTTCCAGCTAGTAGAGCAGAACAGGTCTAGAAAACCAAATTATTTGTGCAGACTTCTTATCTCTTATCCCTCTGTGTTTTGTAATTGGATATATTGTAAATTTGCTTGTGTCTTGGAAACATTCTGTGCATTATATGCTCAGTTTCACAGAATGATACGAGATTGGAAAGGACCTCTGAAAAACATGTACTTCAACCCCCCTGCCAAAGCAGGTCCACCTAGACCAGGTTGCACAGGAATGTGTCTAGGTGGGTTTTGAATGTCTCCAAAGTCGGAGACGCCACCCACCTCTCTGAGAAGCCTGTTCTAGTGGCTCTGCCACTCTCAAAGTGAAGAAGTCTTTTCATGTGTTTAGATGGAACTTCTTACATCCAAGTTTGTGCCCATTTCCTTTTGTCCTCCCACTAAGAACCACTGAGAGGTGGTGAAAAAAAGACTGGCCACTTCCTCTTGACACCAACCCTTTAGTATTTATAGGTGTTGTGTGATGTATTTCTGCAAAACCAGTGTTCCCAAATAATGTTTTTCCTCCTTAAAACAGATGAAAAAAGACAAAGAAAGAGAAAAATTGACTTTTTAAATGTGGGGTTATTTCTGCATGCCCAAAAGGGCTTTCCATATTATATTAGTCACAATTTTATCTGAACCATTTCTTCACAGCTGAGTCATAATTTTGGTTTAGCTTTCAGTTTTGACTCTTTGGAACTGGAGGAGGACCTAAATTCTACTTTAATTCAGGCTCTTAAGCCATCCTCTTTCAGAAAGAACACAGATAAATGATCTGATAGTTCCATTTGCTTCAGTTCTCTGTGGCCCAGTGGGAGCAGATGCGTTTTCCCATGAATTCTGTAGGATTTACAGAACATGGGATTCACATGTGGATGAATGCATGGTGCTAACAAGGCTTTTGGATATGTTAGTGCAGTGCACATCCCTATATCTTTAGCCATAGTTGTGACTACATGACAACCTAGTATCTGTCTTCCACTCTAGTTTAAGGCTGCTATCAGAAATTAGTGACACATGTAGGAATATGTAGCGCTGGTAAGTTTGATGGATTATCCCTGAATTGTTTTTTGGGCTGGACAAGTCTTCTGTTTGGATCACCTGCCCCTAGTCCACACTGAAGATGCACTGATAGCAAAATCAGTGATAGCAGATCTCATTTAATTAAGGTGTAAGATCCTCTTGTCCTGTCATCTTGCTATTTGTTTTGCATTGCTTATGCTGCCGACCTGTCCTTTATCTATTAAATAAGTACGATGTTGCTCAGGGAAAGAGTATTTATGCTAACATTTTTTTTAAACACATGACTCAAATAATGCATCTTCTTTGAAGTACAGACTTTTCAATGCCATTGATTTTTAAGAAGAGACTTTACTGCGGTGCCAAAATGGAGCTAGATCCAGTGCAAGCAATCTTGAATTTATACTATGCAGGCCATTTTTGTCATTGCCACAAGCTTTTCTAACACCAATATATCTGTTTTGTTTCGGCAGGAAATACTCTGCCTGGCATAAAGATGGCTCATTCCATTACATCCACACCACCTCTTTTGGGAACTACTCGTTCATCTGCGTGGATGCCACACTCAGCCCAGGCCCTAAGAGACCCTATAATTTCTTTGGGATTTTAAACACGGTATTTTCTAAGTCTTGGCATTTCGTTTTGCAGGTTGTTTTACTTCTATAATGGTTTGTTTCAGGAGCTGGTTTGTTTATTTTTGAAGAGAAGAATTGTCTGAAAGATTTGTGTTCACCTAAAAGAGCCTTTACATTTTTAAGTTACTGTGCATGTGGGACGTGTATTTTGAAAAATTAATGTGCCACAACATACAGAATATCTGTGTTTTCTCTCTTAAGAAACAACCCAGTATAAAAATGTCAAATTAGACATTTTAAGGACATTATCAGTAGTTTCTTAGCATTTAGCTAGATTTGACTCATAATTTCCTTATATGCTGTAAAGTTTAAAAACCAAAAATAAACCCCAACCTTTCTAATTTCATTCCCTTTTGCTTTATTAGACACTTTTCTACATTAGTATTACAGATGAGAGAGTTGCACTTATCAGTGGAATAATAGGAAAGGTAGAGCTATAAAGAAATGTGTCATTTAAGAATGTGAGGTGTGATCTTATGGGACCATAAAAATGACATGGTATTGTTTTGAAAGAATAACATTAATCCCAATGTTTAAACCACATATCATCTTAGATAACGTTTTGCTTCCTTTTTTCTGTGTAGTTTGTTGATATACTATTGTTCTTGAGATACTCTTGCAGAGAGTTAATGTGTCCTGGTAAACAGATGTCATATTTTGCCTGTGATAATATTCTCAATGAAAAGTAAAATGTTCTCTCTCTAATCTTGTCTAAAGGAGTCTCAACTTTTAGTTAAGTGTTTGTAAAGTGCTTGGTGATGCTTAGATGAAATGTGATGTAGGAGTGCCAATTCCTGTTCTCATTGTTTACTGTAGTCCATAGTAGAAGCAGTAGATTTGCAGATGAACTCTCAATGGGCTAAGAAATGCAGTTGAGTCTAGAGCTTCTCCTTGGCTGCAGTAAGTAAAGCATTTGCTGGCTTATTACCCAGCAGCAGGAGTCCAGAGAGAATCATTGGCAGATTTTTGCACAAAACTGAAAGTAAAAGTAAATACCCATAACGCTTAGGAATTAAACTTCTGTCAGAAATTTGGAAAATCAATCAGATTTGTATCAGTGATTTGACTGCATAGCAGAGGTAAAAATATTCTTAAAGCCCAGATTCATATAGGCGAAGGAAATGTAATTTCACTTAATAAGCCTATTACATTGACCCAGAATGGTAGACTGAATCCATTATGTTTTAATATACCTTTATTTCTGTTTCCTTTACATAGGCCCTTCAATATTTCTTATCAAGTAGGAGAGAAAAGAGTATGTCAGTAGTTCTCTGTATTCTCACCATCTGCGAAATGGTGAAAGAGTAGATTTGTGTTTTTTCTGGTTTTAGTTTTTCTGCCTCCTCTCTTAGACTTTGAGATCTTACCGGTATTGGGAGTCTCTCTGGACAGTAAGTGGTTGATTTGATATTGGAAGTCAAAGAAGTAGAGAAATTTTACCTGCTGTGTAAAGTATTCATTTTGCTTAACTTTAATACTAATGGCTGAGGAATATTTTCAAGATTCAGCATCACAGTTTCTCCAGTTAAATGACTGAAGCATATGGTGCACAGTTTCTGTGGTCCATCATGCTTATAAAAGGCCATCTAGCAATTCAAGTAGCAGGGATAATAATTGTAAGGTGAAGATGTTTTTAAAATCAAGTATGTCATCTTTAACTATATAAATAAGCAGTAGAAAGGATAGAAACATAGTTTACCAAAACTCTCACCTTATATCCTTATATTGCACTTTCCCTGTGTTTGTTTGCAAGGAAGGTATTGAATGTCTTGTTTTCACTTTCTTTTTCCAACATCAGATTTGGGATACGTCTTGTAGTACAGTTTAGTCATGATAGGTCCATGAAGCAATTTATNATAAATTGCATTCTTCATTAGTTTGTTTCTGCTTTCATTGGCTATTCTTTCCAAATAGCCTGAATATTAAACTGGTTTGTTTGGTTGTTTTTCAAACACCTGCCCATTTCAGAATCAAATGAAAGAGCTATCATTGATGGCATCAGAAAGTCGGCACAGCAATCATACTGTCTGGTTTGGCCATTTTCCCACTTCAACAATCATCTCCCCAGCCCCAGGAATACGATCATTAATGAGGTAAGATCTTTCTTTTTTTTCTTGTGTGTTTTCAGCATGAAGTATGTTTCATGCCTTGCTTTACATACTTGTCTGTCACTTCTCAGCTTTCCTGCAGTGGTAATTCCTTCCCACCCCAATAATCACAATTCTTATGTTCTTTTGCTAGTTCTGCCACAGCCTATTTGTGTGGACATCTCCATACGATGGGTGGGCTGATGCCAGTCTTGCACAGTCAGCACCAGGGTGGCACTCTCGAACTTGAATTGGGAGACTGGATGGATAATAGGAGGTAAGTAAACCCTATGTGAGCAAATTATTATATGGAGTATACCTGGTTATACTGTGACTCACTTTTATGCTGTTTGGAGAATTTGAAAGAAACGTTAGATCTGTCTGACTGGCTATTACTATTAATGATTTTTAAAAATGTCTCTGTTTGTAAGTTTGGGATTTTTCCCCCTATACTAACAGAGAGCTAAGTAATGAAGTAATTTTTTGATTCATTCTTAGTATTTAGAAATTAAAAAGAGGATATCTACATGTCTATTTAGTATGGTTTTAGTATTTAAAGGAGATAAATGAATTGCAATAAAGTTCAGCATCACTACTTCAAAATACCCATGCTCTGTGCCAGCTGTTAGAATTTCAGAGACAGACTAAGAAATGTAACCTCAGCAGCATATCAAAAAGTCTGATGCTATGTGAAGTTTATAGTAGTATATTATCTTTTGTTCTGCAGTGATCCTAAGAAAGATACTTGTATGCATACAGGAGGAGAGCACACTGGGGTTTTTGTCGGTAACTAGAGTACCTACCCAGGCGCTGTAGTAATGTACATTATATTTGAATTCTTTAACATAGTGTTCATCTCTGATTCATGTACAAAATTCAACAGATCTTGACATTTGGAATTTTGAGTGGTGCTTGAGTGATTTATAAGAAAATGAATTTCCTGAGAGGTAACCAGCTGTACAGTTAGTACAGCAGATTTGGTTGATACAGGCTCAACTATAGAAGAGAATAAATGAAAAATAAACCAGACAAGTTCTGTCCAGGAACTTGGGAAGCAAGGGAATCAGCTGTGTGTGCAGTAGTTTATCAACAGCATGTTTTTCCTTTCATTATAGGTACCGGATCCTTGTGTTTGATCACGACCTTCTTAGCTTTGCAGATCTTAACTTTGAAGAATGGCCTGTAGTTCTCATCACCAATCCCAAATCCTTCCTTTACAGCAGTCCTACTCATGAACCACTTGTCAGAATTCTTTATTCCACTCATATCAGGTACCAAATAATCTCTTGATTTCACAATATTTAACTGTATTTTAATAATTGGGGTCTTTCTTGGTTATAATGTATATCTATATTTATATGTATATACACAAATCCTCTTTTTAAATCCATGTGTCCACTGTTCTCAGAATTCACTTTTCTCTGGAATGTTGTTCCTGAGAGCTCACATTATCTGTGATAAACTGAGATTACGTAGTAGGAACAAATGTTTGTTTTATTTATGCAGTTATTTCCCCTAAAGTCAATTGAACTTTTTTATACAATCAAAGCTGGTAAAGTTAGATGAACACATAATATGTGTTATTAATCTCGTGTGTTGACATTGCCTCCACTGATCTAAGGATTTTGTCTCTGTATTTTTTTACATGTTTTCTCTATTCACTTCAGACTTCTTTGCCTCTTCTATTTTCAGTTTTATATCCCATGTATATTAAAACATTTTAAGCTTCTGCCAACTTTCATATTTGTTTTAAATCTTTCCATCTTTCCATTTCTGCCTTTCCTATTTACTTTTTACTTTGTATTTCAAATTTCTATGTCCTTTCCAACATCTTATATTTGCCATTAGACCAATATGGGTTAAATATATGGGTATGTTGCATAATCCGAATTACAATTAAAATAAGTTTGTCACATACTTTTCAGTTAGGAAATGGTGTCCTGCTAAGTCTAGCTACTTGTCAGTTTTCTATTTAGAACCTTATCTGAACATTCTTATGATTATATGAAAGGTATGAACTGGTAGAATAATTCACTGTAACTATATGAGACTCCTTCATTTGACTGAAACATGCTCCCGAATGCCTTTTGTATTACCAGAAATGAAAGAAATTGTATGTGCGATATATTGAGTCTATATGAGTAACGCTGTTTCTCTGAGTATAAGCATTGCCAAGTGAGGCTACATTTGTTGGTATCTCAGATCTGTAATACCAGTCTTGTTTTTCATAGATTCATTGTCATAAATTCAGTTACAAAGACTGAGAGGTTATATTCTGACTAGCCAAAATTAAAAAAAACAATGAACAAAAAAAAAAAAAAAAATCAAACCAAACCCAACCCAACAAATTAACTAAAACCACACACACCAAAAAAGGACTTTAGAGAGAAAGACTGGCAATTTTTAATGAAGACATCTACACGTATTTGCTTATATGTCTGCATGTGTGCATTAGGACACCTACTTGGGTTAACAAATGTTTTGACAGCAAGAATTCTAAGATTATTTCTGCCAGGACCTGGGGGTTTCTGTCACATTTTCATCTGTTTCAGAGCCCAGTTTTTTATGCTATTCTTTTGCACAATACCATACAGAGCTACTTTTTACCTGTGGGAAGAGCTACCATGTTACCATTAGCCTACAGATACTTCACTCTTCTAATTTCTAACACTTTTGAACTCTTACATGCAAGGTAACATAATCTTTAGAGGCTTCTCTCAGGAAGTGATGATAAATCTGCAAGTCCGGTAACAAATCTGTTGATTTTGCTGTTTATTCACTCCTTAGAATTCTGGCCTTCTCTCCTTCTGTCATTGTTTCCATTGAAGTTTCTATAGACGGGGTTCACTTGGGGAGTGCGCATCAGGTGTCTGGCCCTCTCTATGTACTGAGGTGGAGCCCACAAAACTACAGTGAAGGGTTCCACCACATAGACGTGACTGTCCAGGTAAGGAACCTGTTGGCATTCTCTGTAATGAATTTGTATGTTGTCATGTCTGCTCCATCACCTTCTGCATCACATAATGAGGGACAAAATACTTGATAACAGACTTTCTTTCGTATTTACCTGTTTACAAAAAAACCCAAAAGATTTATGAAATGAAAAAATACTGACTGCTGAGCACTAAAACATTCATAAGGCATCTATACAAAAGAAAGGATTCTTATTTTTCATAAGAAATACAACAAGACATGATATAAGAGCAAGTAATTGGTCAAAAATAAATTATTTTGAGTAATGGGCAATAATTGACTTTTAAGGTTGTCTTGGAAAAAATATTGAGCTTTATCAAGAAATATAGGAAGTAGCATCATGTTAGTTCAGAAAGGCAAAGGAACTGGATCTGGGAGACTGGAGCGTTGTCTTTGTTTATCTGTATACATTCTTTTAATGATTTCTTACAGTCTGATAATGAGTATGGTTTCTGTTTCCCAGAATGTCAGACTTAACTGTTAGATTACTGGGTGCAAAAAGTGTTTGGCTGTGCATCCTTCTGTTCTTGCTACTGTATTTTATTTTTGTACCTTCAAGTGTTCTTCGAAGAACTTGATCAGACCATTCTAACATTTGCACAATAGTGATGGGAAAGTCAGCTTTGTCCTGCTCAGTGGGAGCCAGCTAGGCACAAGGCAGAGGCTCGCACAGTGAGGAATCAAGGCTAGGTACAGGCACAAGAGTGATACTGCTTCTTTTAATAATGGCCTTTCCCTACGTTTTCTACCCCCTTGCTTGTTACCAACTTCCGTGATGCTTTACCTGGCAAAGCTGCATTTTATAAGTGGTTTATTTTATTCATTTTTTTAAATGATGACGCACAAAACTGAGCAACATTTAAAGAGGGTTATAAAGGCCTGCATAGCAATAATTTTCTTGCAAATACGTGCTTGTTATCAGATAACTGAATGGGATTTAAAAAAAAATTACTTTTCTTTCCAGTCATAAATTGCTGTTACATCCAGTAACTGAATAATTTTGGGAAAGCGAGGGGGGTGAAGTGTTAACTTGATTTATGTACCTGGAGAAAATAAGAATACTCAGTTGCTGCACATTGTTCCTGGGATTGTCCAAACATTGTCTCAGCTGTACTCACACTGAACACAGTGAATCCTTTCTTCTAAATAAACCATTTATTATGTACTGGAAGGTAAGGCATCAGTGTTACACATGCAGAAATACTAAGCTGTGCAAAAAGGTAGTGCCGTTATTGTTTATCTGTATTAGTTTCTAGCAAAGACACCAGAAAAGCAGCACGACAAAGCCTCCAAATATTTTAAGATGGGCTATTGTCTGGAACTGAGCCTTCAGAAAACAAGTGGGGGTGGTGACCAGTGAATAGTCACTGTCTTCCAGGAGTTACTGGATCTCTGACAGGATCTCCTTCACATGTAGCACTTTCAGATTATGATCTTACGATCACCAATTTACTTGAAACTACAAAATTGACAGTAGGTAGTCGTTTGTAGGTAGAAGAATTTAAAAAGCAGTATGTCAAACAGGTGTGCATCAATTGGGTCTTTTAGAAAAGCTGCAATGATAATTAGCAACTTAACTAGATACCTTGTGCACTGCTGATATCTAATTGCTCTTTCATTTTTTTACCAACCTAGGATGCTTCAGGAAGAATTAGCACACGGGGTCACATATTTGCTATGGAAGAAAACCTCTCTCTTAGATTTGGCTTTTGGCCATCCCTTATTCTTCTCACTGACCACTATGTTCTAGTAAGTACTCTCAGCAAAACAGCTGTCATTTTGTGTTAGTTTCCCTAGAGACTGCAGGAAGCATTTTCCTAATTCCTGGTAGGTTTGAATGCACTTTGCTTTTTCCAGATATGACTCTGTTGGAATTCCAAAAATATTTCAAGTTTGCTTTCTCAAGTTGCACACTTCAAATGTGAATGTGCAGCAGTGGTTCATGCAAAGAGTTGACTTCCTCGATTTAGTCACAATTGTCCATTTTTGGGCATAGATACACACATATGCAAGCAAGAAATGGAAAAGAAGCTACTGGAGATGGTAGAAAAAGGAAGTATTAAAGTTGCAATATATGTTCTAACATTATAGCTAGCTCTAGCAAAGAGGAAGGCACAATTCTCATTGACTTCAATAGGTTTCAGGTCATATCCAGAGGTATTACAGCTTGGTACGTGCAGAGATTGCATGTCGTAATAGTTGGCTGGCTTTAGAGTTACAACTGTCTTTTCAGGCTCGTGTTCTGTTTGGATTGATTGTGCTGATTCAGATCGCCTTGCTCCTTATTTTCAGATACTTCCAAAAGCCAGCACTCAAAGGTATGAACCATTGTTTGTCTGTGGTTTTTAGAGGATCTAATTTTATTTTCTATTTATCTGTATATTAAAAATACGTAAGTAGTCACGCTGTTAATCACCATATGCATTTTGCATCTAGTACTGTCAGGTTTGATTGGGTGCTCAGAAGCTGCTGTTTTGCTTTTAAGGGGATCCAGAAAACCTCCAATATATCAAATAAAGTACATTAAATGCAAAAAACTTTATCAGGTATCTCTGTTTAAATAAAAATTCGATTAATTGAAGTCTAAAAGTTTAATTTTAATTTTCTCATTGGAGAATCCAATGCATAGGAAAATGAATGCTTTCTTTTTGTATTAGTTGTGTTTGTGTGCTTGTTTCACTACAGCTGGCACAGAATTCTGTCACCTGAGTGGAGAAACAGATTTCCTTTAACAAAAATTATTTTTGTAGATCTTTGCAAAGAACATGAACAGGCTTGGGTCTTTCTCAAAATAATATTAAGGCCAGTTCTGTCATTACTTGATATTTTAATCATAATAACTCTAGTAAATGAAAATTAATACTGTTAAGCTTGTGGTGTTTACCCTTTAAACAATTGTTTGAACCACACCTTACTAATGAGCTTTTTCTGGAAGCCGCCTCCCTTCCTATTCGTGTCAGTGTACGTCCCTTCCTTTATACTTAAAATCACATAGCACCCTGAGGTAACTACAGCAACTGCTACATAGAAAAAGAAGAGATTTGCAGTTACCTTTATGAAATTCAGCAGCTAAAAATGAAATGAGCTAGCACTCTGTGATCAGCTAGGTCCCTGTAGACCATGACAAGTGCTTTACAAATTAGTAAATAAATTTGTTAGAGCTGTTGATATCCAAATGCCAAGCTTGACCTCTGGGAATTAATGCTTTGTGAGAAGGGCAGCCACGTAACAGGTGGAACTCTAAAAGCTAACTTTCATAGGAAGGCTTTCTCAGTCTCAATCTATTACTTGTCTGTTAGAAAATGAATATTGCTTTTTTTTCCTAACATCACACACTTGTCAGAATGCTGCCGTTTTAATGCCTAGCCTTCATTTTATCTGAATTGCTATCAGATCTCACTAAGTAAATTTAGTAAAAGAAAATCCAATTAATCTAGTCTTTGCAGACCTGCCTTTTTGGCACAATTTTTGGCACAATTACTGTTTTGAATCTCTTACTTTTTATTTAATACGAACTTTCTCCATGTTTTTCATTCTAGCTAACTTCATTTTCTGGGTATAGAATGGTCATTCACTTTTATTTACATACAGTAAAATTACATACAGGCTGCTGCTTCTTTAACATAATTGCTATATTTATTGATTCCTTACTTTCAGTTATCACCATTATAGTAGAAATGCATTCCCTTACATTTGTTCTGTAGACATACCAAGTATTTCTTATTTAATAGAATGAGTACATAATGTGCAGATTTGTTTCAGAGCAATGTATTTTATATATGTGTGTGTGTTACAACCTGAATTCAGTGTATTTATATTAAATATTGTCTCCGTTTAGAAAAGCCAGGATTACTTACTCTGACCTCATATTCGCTTCATGTCTTCAGTAAAATAAACACCTTCTACTACTCAATTCTGGTTCTGAATTTATACACCTTTCTGGGTAAGTAACATAGAGTACTGGAGAACATAAATTAGTATTTTTAAATTGCACATCAGAACCTGATGGAAAATGAGACTTCTAACATCTTGGAGAACAGGAAAATCTATTGACATTTATGACCGTGTCTCTTATATGCCTTACTGTAATTCTGGGAAAAGGCCAGCATTTGAAAGGATCCGTCCTTTCACTTCTTTCATAAGGAAAATATTACATGTAGCATTGAAAACTGTCACAGAGATGAAACCAACTGAAAAGTATTTTCGTTGCGTGTCACAACTCATTGGTGACATACTGTGACATTTTCACATCAGGAGTGTTCATCAGGTTGCTGTTTGTGGGCATATTGTTGACAATTAGGCTTATTAACTATAGGCAAGCAGTAGAGAAGTCATTTTCCCCAGCTCAGCAGCACAAAGGGCCATGTGAAAAAGGGCCATGTCTATCCTGTGTTTTCTGACGGTGCTCTATGTTTGTTTTCCTCTCTTTCAGGACCATGGTTTGTAGGTGAATTGGTAGACGGCCAGGTGGGGGCCTGCTTTTCCTTTGGGGTGTTTGTTGGTGGTACCTTCTTACAGGGCAGCCTGACATTTGTGGTTGGGATTTTACAGGTACATATTTATAAAAATTAAGGCTGACAAACTGCTTTTCTCTGAGAATTTTTTCTGATTTTTTTTCTTTAACAGCTTTATAAAGAAAGGAGTTTTATTTGGCAGGAAAGAGAATATTAGTGGGCATGCCCAACTACAACTCTTTCTTACCTTTCTGCAAGTCTAAAGGGCAGAAAGGAAGGAGGTTGTGTATTATTTTCTCAGGCTTTTATTTTCCGCAATTTGATGTTGCTTTGGACTCCCTGGATGTCTGGGCTAGAGGCTCTAAATTTTGGTTTTCTCCTCAGCTCAGGCACAGGTTGCAGGGATTAAGCAAAAGGAACTGAATGATCAGAGCCGCCCTTTCACACTGAATAACCCTTCACATCAGTAGGTGTCGCTCTCCAAGTACGGGAGTCCAGTTTTCCCAGCAGCCTGACCTGGCTGCGCTCTTGTTTTCCCAGCTGCCATCAGGCTGAAAGAGGGGTTAGCTCCCTGGCATTTCAGCCAGACCAAGCTGGCAGTGCCTTCTTCGTTGTCCCTCCCTTATGCCAGGGCTGCCATTTCTCTGACACTGCAACTAAACTGACGGAAGGACCTTCCTTTTACTGTGCTAGTACTTTGCCAAGACAAGCTCCCTGAACCAGCTCCAGGAAAGGTCAGATGTCACTGTTTCCCACTGCAAGGGAGTGGGCAGGAACGCCTGGCCTGGGACTGAGGCACAGGCAGCAGCAGCTCTATCAGCTGCAGCATTTTGGAAGTGCATCCTGATGTTCCAGCTCTGGGAATTGTACTCAGCTCTTAGAATGGGACAGTTTCATGTGCCTTTCTATGCCCCTGTGTATGTTACTCGGAACACCAGCCTTGCTCATTGTCTTGTTTTTCTCTGCTCTGCTTTTCAGATGTTGTTTTTCAACCTGCCGTTAATGGCCTATCTGTGCTGGTGCCTGTGGCTGCGATGCCAGGGTCACAGCTTCCTTTCTCACATCCGTCATGTCCGGCTCCTCGTGGCTGTGCTGGTTCACCTGGCCATGGCCCTCCTCCTCACCTGGCAGGTCTATTCCTGCTATTTCCTGCAGCGAACCTACGGGACCTTGGCTTTCTTCCTCTCCCCAATGAGAACGTGGCTGGTGGTGCTGACCTCAGCTCTTATTTATAAAACCTGGACAATGAAATCATCTGAGCTCAGAACTTACATAGCAGAAATAAAAAACTGTCAGAGCTCCTGAAGTACGCTACTGAGTACTCAAACTTCTTTTACTTAAAAGCAGCAAGGCACAACCTATAATTTTGTGACACTAGAATTCCACGCAGTCCAACTATTAGGTGGTAAGATCTGAAGGTGGTAAGATTGTGATCTGCATTGCTATAGAGCTGTATTAAACACTGAATGTATAACAATGTGTATTATATACTTTTATTGTATTATACAATATACTGTATAATACATGTTATATAATACAGTTATACATTAATACAATGTGGGAAAGTGTTGTGGTTTAGCCTCAGGCAGCATCAAAGAACCACACAGCCACTCTCTCAACACCACCACGGCTGTGGGGGAGAACTGAAAGAAAAAGGCAAAACTGGTGGGCTGAGACAAAGGCGGTTTAATGAAACAGGAAAACAACAGTAACACTGATAGAGGAATGTACAGACACGATTATGGTACCACCATTCATTGACCAGTGCAGGAGACCCCCTCCCCCTGCCAGCTCCTGTCAATAGCTTGGGCATGGCTCATGGGGCATGGAATACCCTTGTCCCTGCCAGAGCCTGCGGAGAATTAACCTCATCCCTACTGGAAGCAGGACAGAAAGTAATAGAAGATCAACAAGAAGGACTGTAAACACTCAAGTGACTCATACCTGGGGTATCAAAAAACACGTATCACGGTAATCATTGTTTAGTTTTAGCTGCTTGGCAAATCCATCTGCACTGAGATAACAAAAGCCTGTGATGGACTCAGAGGCACCTCATTGAACATGCCCGAGGTTCCTACACAGCTGCCAGAGATCAACACACAGTGGAAAATTGCCTGCTTGAATCCTTGATACACAGGCCAGGACAGCAGGTTTGAACGGTCTCTCAGTGGCACAGATAAAATCTCTAGCAAGGACCAAGCTCCACGGTGCCCATGTTCCTGCTCGCGTCCCTCTGCCCAGGTGCTGCCTCAGAGATCCCCTGGTTCAGGAGGTATTGAGATTAAATTTCTGCTTTGCGTTTCACCTGTAGTTTTGTGGCTACTCCTGCATCCTGCCTGTGTCAGCTCAAACATACAGTAAACTGTATAAAAAAATCTCTGTACTAGGGGCTTTTATGATACAGACCATAGATACATCCATACGGATCACAAATGGAAATGTTTGCTTGTTACTACTGTGAATGGAAAAGTATTTTTAATGAATTAAATTTTTTATTTTTCCAATGCTGGGAAAAACGAGGTCCAGGAAAAAACCTTGATAACAAGCTCCAGGATTTGTGCTTAACTTTGCTTTTTATTTTAAGATTTGCATATATTTTTACAAGACTAGACCAGATGTCTATATGAAGTCACAGTTATTGCAAAGGTACTGTGGTGGCCTTCACAGTAACAGTCTCGTGTTTATACACTTTTCCAGTTCATAATGCTCTATACAAGCGGTTTATAAACTGTGACTTGTTTACCTGAGCCATGGCCTCTTGGTCTTGTCCTCGCAGCGCTGGCTAATTACCACACTCTCTCTCTGGGAGGCAGTAGTTGTGTTTTCCACTGTTGTGGTCACCAATTTTCCCACGCTTGACCAGTGAAAGGAGAGTGAACAATTGGTGTTGCTGGGATTCCCAGCTGTAGTCAGAGTTCAGCTTTAAAGCAAAGGACAGAGACGACGTCCTCAGGACGGACCACTGTGGCCTGATGCAAACAGTATCTGTAAGTGAGAGGGTCAGTGCTGTGCTTCTAAGTCTCACCCAATGTGCTCAAGAGCAACCTAGGAAAGCTCATTTCTGTTTTCAGCTGAGTTTAGAAATGATAGAACAGTTAAATTTATGACTAGTGCAGTGATGCAGAGCCAAGACCGATGTGCCTTTATCTGTAAAATAAGGAGAACACTGGCCTGCTTCACAAGATGGCTGTGAATGCAACATTTAAAATAGTTGGGCAATTTTACAGTAACTTATTTATGGCTGCTCAGGGGTAAGGAGGGGTAACCTATGGCACCTTAGAAGAAATCAGCAGCGGCTGTAGTAGAACATACAGGAAAATAAATTGAATTAGAATAAATATTGACTACAACTAAGACTTTTGTTATTTATAAAAGGTGACAGTTTTCCTGTTCCTTAGTTCCTGTTTTATAGCAATTGACAATATAATAAAGAGTAACAGCTCTCATTTGCCTAAGTTATATACACTGTTATAAGAATAATGTCACTTGTTGCTACATAAGTGTGTTTCACAAAGCAGTTTGTTACAAAAATAGGCAGGACACAAAATTTACTTGTGAGAAACATTACTGAAAAATTATTAATTCCATAATTAAATTACTTTTATGTGATCAGGAGCATAAGAAGTTGCAATAAAATGTTTCATACCTATTCCATGTGACAAGACCCTGCTCTGAAATGAGACTTTTTTTGTTCTGATGGTAGCAGTCGATTGCAGTGTAAACAAATGTCTATGGACTTAAAAGTCTTACAGTCTATCAAATACTCACTTTTTGGCTCCATGGAATGCATTGTGATGGATGGAATTCTGTTAAGAATCTCTCAATACTGTTCTTAGCAAGCAAAGAGGTTTTATTTGTAGAGGTGCTATCCCTGGCTCCAGGGACCCAAATAAGAATCACATACTCTGACATGTGGCTGATGTGTGAATTTCATAGGCACGTGGGAAGGATGGAGTAAATTTTGAGGGATTATCCTACTGCTCTGGTGTCACAGAGAAGAGCACACTGTGAAAACGTAGAACTACCACACTCATCAGAAGCACCTCTTATCTCATGCTCTACAGCCACAGCTATTGCCGCTTTTACAGACAAGTGAAACATACCTTGTCTCACGTTAATTCAGATTTTCTCCTCCTTAAACAGTTTTCCAGTATTCTAAAGCCTTAGTGGGAAAATACTAACTTTTGTATTGGAGTTCTACATTTTAACACAGGAAGACTTTATTTACCAATACCTTCTTAAAAGTTTTAAAATTCTTCTTATCTTAGCAGACTGAAGAAGGACAGCTAGGAGCTAGCCTCTAATTTAGCTGTCCTTATCAAATAGGTACATGGTTGCCCAAGTTAACTATGAGTAACAAAAAATCACAACATAGTACATTTTCCCTTAAATTCAGTTAAAACAAATTGCTTTCATAGCACACAGCCCATCTCCCAGAACATGTGACCTAAACATGTCACCTAAATGGACCCGTGACAACGGGACAAAACTCTGACAACTATGCAGACACGATGATAAATCCACAAGCCTCCCTGCAAAGAAAACTGCATTTGCACTCTGTTGGCCTGCGGTGCCCAGAAGGTACAAATCAACAGAGTGGACTGCAGCAAGACATTCCAGTGACAACTGGCCCTGAGCTGTCCTGATGAATTGCCCGGATTGGTCCTCTTTCCAAATTAAGCTCTTCTACTCGCTGAAAGGCAGCATTTCTACTGAGAAGACAATACTGTACTGAAACGTATCTTAGCATTTACATCAGCATAAGATCTGTCATGGCATTACACAGTTTATGACATGTTTTTTCAGTTTATGGATGAATGATGGATGAAAATATTTATTAACTTTCTTACTTGAACAGAAGCAAATGGCTTTGACAGTCATTACTTCTGGCACATAGTTCTCTTTCTTTTAAAACAGTACTGCCTGGCTGTTTCGAGGTAAGCATGACAATACAGCCACTTTCTGAAGTCAAGAGTATTCTTTCCAAGCTGTTCATTGACCTAAACATTCAGAGCTGCATCAAGTGGCAGATCCCGCAAGTGGAATCAGACTGCTGAAGTACTTTACAAAGTGCTGGCAGATGCAAGTATGAGCCGTGACAAATCATAACTTTCATAGTATAAATACTCCTGTTACAATACTCCACAGGGTTTGTTGGCTTGGGTTTTTTTTTAACCTGCATGGAGGTGCTCCTTTAAAATACTTAATTCCCATTTGAAACTACATTAAAAGGACACTTGAAATTACTTGGAAAGAAAAAAAAATAATCTGACGCTGTCTTTCAAATAAACATTGGGCCTTTTTTAAAGCCTGTTATGAAATTATGTGTAACTTGTTACGCTGCTGTTTGCTTATGAAGGGATTCTTGTGTTCATCAATGATTTATATCCAAGGTGCTGTGAAATGCGTAACAAATTAGGAAAAACAAGAGAAGATTCTTTTACATGCATTATCCTCTGTGCTCTGAGGGCTGAGTAAAACTTGCAGAGGGAAGTTCCCAGGGGACTGCCATCACCACACATAATTTCCCATAACTGTCATCAGTGAAGGCTTGTCCAACTCTGTGAGCCTAATAAAGACATCCTGGCATTCAGTGTAGTGAAAAATGCAAGAACAGGGGGTAGACAGCCTTTTTCCTACTATTTACAGCATACCAAAAAAACCCACCCCAAAACCACCAAACCCAAAAAACCCAAACTAAAACAAACTCCTAACAGTTCCAAAAATTCAAAGAGAAAAAGGCTGTGCTAGGAGCTGGCGGAGGGAGAGGCAGAGCTGCCTGAGGGCATGGAAGGCTCACTCAGGCTGCCTGGCCCCAGGACAGGGAACAAGCTGTTCCAGTTTGAAATGCGCATTGCTGCTCATGCAGCTTTCTAATGGGATTGTTATTGCCAAAAGATAGATATAGTTACTACCCTGGGTGAGTGAGACATAACGACAGCCCCATCATTGCAGGAAAAACACTAGTGGACAGTGTCCTGCCCTCCCAAAGTCGCCCCTGCAATGAGGAGAAACTCTACCGTGCTGGCTCCTGCCTGAACTTCATCCCATCAGAGCCTGGCTCTTGGCCCTTTGCTTTCTCTCCCCACATTCCCAGCCTGGAAGGCAAAGGAAAGTAAATTGAGGCTGATGGGGTGAAGAAGGCTCAGGAGCAGGGACTGAGGTAAGGTCTCTCAGATGTGGAGAAGTCAGTCCAAGAAGCAGGTGGAGCAGAGGAGGGTAGACCCATAGCCCCATAAAACCTTCCATTGAGGCGCTCTGACAGTCTCCTGTAAAAATAGATAGCACCTCCCTATTCTGTGTTTCTGTGGCTAAAAACTCTTGACTCGTTTCTGTTTCTTTCTGTGCTTTTTCTAAAAAGCTCCCAGTTGTGTCTCACAAAATGTTTTCTAGGTTTGGAGCTTATTCCAGCTGCTGTCACCCTTTCTTATTGCAGGATACTGCTATCTGCCTGTGATCTGCTTTGATCCCCTGGCAGTCTATTTCTGGATTGTATAAACATTTCCCACTGCGATGAGAACCCCGTGAAGAGAAAGGCAGCGCAGCAATAGGCAAGAGCAATGTCACAAACAACACGACTAAGTAATCCTGCATCTGCTTCTTCCATGATCAATGCATTGTAACATAGAATAGAGATGAAGCTGTTTGAAAGGCTCTATCTGCCTTTGCTCTCTTCACCTGTGTAACCACAACTACTATAAATTGCAGCAAGACACATTTATGGTAGGGCTGGCAGCTGTTCTCAAGGTATCACTGTTATTTTCCATGAAATCCTGAGACAAAACCACTAAAAGGTGCTCCTATGAAAAACAGCATGTTTTTCTGCTTATCAAGGCATTGTCCCAAATCTGGGTTCTTTAGCCCTGGTTGTGAAACCTAGAGCTTTTGTACACTGTTAACCCTTTGCTTTCAACAACAAAGGAAGAAGCCAACAAGGAAGAGAACAAGAAATGTGATGAACTAAAAAAAAAAAAAAGGAAAAGAGGGAGAAAATGGGGAAGAATATTAAATATATGACAGCCAACAGCATCTGTTCAAGGTGCAAAGGGAGAAGGGATGGAAACGGGAGTGCACAGATATTTACCAAATAGAAACAAGTAGAAGAGTGGCTCAAAGGAAAATGAGAAAGAAAAGTCTCTCGCCCCAACGCTCTAAGTTTTATTATTCTTTGCAACAAGAAACACTTATTTATAAAGACTGTATAGCTGAACTTGTAGTAGCTTACAATTCCTGCTCTGAATCCATGCTTGCCTTTGGGTAAGGTGTCACTAACTATCACTCACCATCTTTGTAAGGTGAAGCTTCATGGGACAAACTCTGGTGCTTCTGGTTGGTTTCTTTTTCACAAGTTATTTGTCACCCTTTGCTAAATGAGACCTCTCTTATAGTGCAAAATATATGACTGCTGAAGAGTCACACTAATTAAGAAATTAAGACAAGGTGAAAAAAAGATGTATTCATAATTTTTATAGCTGTGGGGACTTGGTTTGAAGCATTTTCTCCCTTTGATTTTTACTTCTACTTGAGGTATCACAAGCCAGGATTTAGTAAAGAAATGCCTCTATGGAAGTTCTAAATATTGGGAGTACCAGGATGAGATGTACTTTGACTGTTCCCTTCTTTTTTTTCCAGCTTTTTCCCTAAAGCCATTTGTCTAATGCAGACAGAACCTATCTTGCCCTCAACAAGTTACAGGAATGGTGCTGCAATCAAGCTGCCTTTATTATGGTAAAGAATCAGTACCTCAGCATGATCTCACTCTGGATCACCCCTCACATCATCAGCTCTTAATAGGCTTACAGCTTGTGTGGATTACTAAGCAATCACTGTAATATAATAGTGCTAGGAATTTTATCATTTTATCATATTTTGTTTTATGAAAAATAACTTCCTAGAGGACTGTCATTCCTGGAAGGTGTGTCAGCTCACAGTGCCAGACATGAGCTCACTCTAGAGTAGTTCAAAAGTACAAAATCTGTACTTTGGACAAACAAATGTAACTCTGGAAACATAAATATGTCAGACTGAGGCCTTCACCTACACCACAGGAAAGGGAAACAACACTTTAACACCTTTTCAGTAGTGGTTATTATTACAATTCCTTTCTTACATTCATACAACACAAACTCACCACAGTTCAGAGTTGAAGTCTCTTTTGAAATATATAGATATTTAATTCGCTTGCTTTGGATACCACCCTGTGATATACTTCCAAACAAGCTGGAGTTAAAACAGAAGAAGGATACTCAGTTTTAAGAATAAATGGCATTTTTCTCAAAACAAGCTGTTGAAACTCAGGCTAAATTGATAGATTGGAAGAAGCCAAACACAGGGAAATGCAAGTTATAGGATGCTGAAACGTGTGCTGAAGAGGTCAGTCTTCAAGGATGGAAGAAAATACAGAAACACCATGCCTCAAAAAATACCATATGTATTTATGTACAGTTAGACACACACAAAAAAACCCATTCAATGTTTTTTTCCTTCTGCTTCTTGTTTGAATATACATATGAATTATCAAGTCATACAAGCCTGCATTGCAAGTTACAATCACAAGTAGGTTACAATCTATGAACAGTCAATATGCAGGAATTCACAGAATTTCACTCACCTGTTGCTTTCTGTCTTTACTTGCCAACTATGATCATACTGATCCTACTGCATAAAAATTTTGGCTTCTGTCCCAGCATAACACTGTTACTAATGCTGCTTGAGGGAGTTACATTGACATTGGATTCACAATCTAGCTGAAAGCGACCGAGTCACTAGCTTTGTAGTTTAAAATGGGACATTTTAGACCACCTAATGCTATACTGCAGGTGTTTCTGTCATCCACCACTGCATGCCTCCTCCTTTAAGGGCCAGCTTCAGCACTAGGAAATTGAAGGACTGGTTTATCACATTGCTCACAACCATATCAGGCAATATTGATACTCGTTGGCTTACTTTCCACAGTATGCAGAATGATTTATAGTGCTAAATTTCTTGCATAGTGTTTCTTTCCTGGTCCTTGGATTCCATGTAGTTGAAGGCCAGGTAGGGATTCACACAGCCCCACATAATCCATTCTCTGGACAGCCCAGCTGACCCTGCTGTTTGGAAGTGCTTGTCTTAAAGGCAAACAAATTAAAACCAAAACCAACAGCCTGTAAATCAGAATGTCATAAGCAATCATATTCTCTAAATAAGCATATGTTGATGTCTCCAAAGTGGTAGAGAAATTCTAGTATCTTTAAGATAATTGTCTGTTCCCTTTTCTGTTCCTTGCTTTTGAAGACACTTATTTAGCCTCATCAGTCTAGTTTGGCTTTGAATTATGCAAGTCAAACTTGGAAATAGTGACTCATTCTTTTCAAGTTTCCCCATTGAGATGGTATAAGAGCATTGTTAGACCAAAAATTATGAGCCAAGATAAGTTACTGAGGGAACAGAAGGTCAACTGTCTGCAATCTTCTGTCATTAGGCAGTGTGTTTTTTGAGATCCTCTGCTGTTCACCCTGGAGAGGTGTAAGAATTAGTGAAATCAGGGAGATTATCATAAAATACAGCAGAGTTTAGGAAAAGAATTCTAAAAAGAAGTCTGGAATGCGAAGACTGAGAAGAGTAAATAAATGAAGAGTTAAGCAGGAGGCTCACTCTACACCTGAACCTAACTCTGATGGAAGTCTCAGGTTGCATGCAATGGAATTATAAATTAATTATTAATTTCAAGTGCTCTGAAAATAGTTGATATAATTATACAATACAGAGAAATGGACAAAGATCAGTGGAAATTTGTTCCAGATGACAAAATGGAACTAACTTTGTTATTGGACACCTTGAATTCCAGAAATTTATTTTTTCATTGCAATTATCTGTAAAAATGAGAAGTTACATTCTCAAATGACTAGTCCAATTGATGGGACTGTCAGAGTAAAGTTACACTATGAAAAATTCCTAGCAAAGTTCCTGGGAACTGAGACACACTAGCATGAGAAGGGTGCACATCTACTCATAAATTCTTCTAATAACCAAAGGTGCACAAGTCCTGCTTATTGCATATGGTTCCTGGGAGGTTGTAACTTCCGAACCACACCGGTGAAACATTTGCGAGTGTGCTAGCTGTCAAAATCACGTCAAAGAACATATTACTCATTTCTAGTATAAATGACTGCATTCCTGTTTCCAGCTCTATTTACTTTATTAGCATAGGTTTTGCCTTAGCATCCCAGAATCTCTGCTTTCCCTACATACATAACAACAACATGATAGTTTATTTAAGAAAACAGGAATTAGTATAAGTAAAAACTTGCTCACTGTTAGAGACAGAATCCAATTATTTTTCTGAGGAAGTACTTTTTAGTTAGAAACTAAGACGATCTGTTTTCCAATATTGCCTCCATTCATCATGGACTGGAAAGCAGCTTCAAGAGAAATAATGAAATAAGTTAGTGCCAAGCAAATGTGCCTAGGAACTTTCAAAAAAGAATAAAAAAACAATGGTGAAAGCAAATGTACTAACCAGCTCCTCAAATTAAGAAGGCAAAAAAGAAAAGAAGTTACTCTATAATAAACTGCAATGGGCAGTTTTGTGTAATAATTAAAAAAATATTTGTAAGCAACTGTTTAGCCCTATATTTGCTGCTTTTGTGATATGCCATACCCATACCAAACAGAATGACAAGATGTGACTGGAAGGCGTTCACAAACCTTTGAGAAAGGAAAATGTTTATAAAATAGTCTATGCAGTGCAATAAATGCCAGAAGCTGGTGCAAAATAAATCTTTTGAGTAAAAATAGTATGAAATATGACTGATTTTTTAGATCAAATTCCTTTAAAATATATATGTATACCAGTTAGTACAATTAGAATAAATTTAAATCTGTAAGATTTGGCTGTCACTTAATTCTACTGGTTTCCAATCTTGTGGGACTAAGTTCTTACAGTACATCTTGAATGCCCTGGCTTTCTAGCTTTGTCTCACTGGAGTCCCAACACCCCCTTCATTTTTCTATTTTCTTTTCTAGAGACTTTTTGAACAAGCCACAGGCTATTTTGTTCCTTTAAAATAATTTCTTTTTTCACTTTGTTTAGCAATCTCTAATATGCTTGCCCCTTTCTTGTATGTGCTTCTCAATTTATTTTTTGTTAGCAAATTCAACTAATACAGACTGTTAGAAACTGGGTTTTCTAAAGTGTAAGTTCAACCTTTCCAAAATAACATTTTCTTACACACAAGTTCCAAAAAATAGGCAGCACCTTGAATCAGTCAGATCAGGGTGATTATCATCAGCTGCTAAGGTAGCAGTTCAACAATTCATTCCTCTCCCCATAGTAAAATAAACAAAACAATAATCAAAATTTACATTAACTTGTGGGGTTTTTAACATAAAATAATATTTTCTAAAAAAATTTTTAATACTTTGTGAAAAATATTTTTTATTGTAATATAGAAATAATGTTTTAGATAAAATACAAAAACCTGAATTGGCAAATGAAATAAAGGAGGTAGTTAACCTCTACTGTGATTGTATTTAATCAGACTATTATGCTTAGAAAATGGTGTAAAAAACAAATCTTACCACCAATGTTTGCTAAGCCTTCTACCACGGTCTCTCTGACCTGTCAAGATAAACAAGTCCTTTTAGTTTTCTTTAAACAAGATTAACATTTCTTAGAAACATGCCATGAAACTGCCACAGAAATTATCAAAATCTAAAGGATTCTATAGCCACACTGGACAGGGAACTGTTCAGGCCAGGTTCTTTCATCAAGAGAGGAGTGTCTGATAAATCTGTAAGCAATTTAGTGCTTCAATCAGAACTGGAACATCCCTGCCCCTGCCAAGATTTCACATCTTAGGATTTTCCCAGGAAAAGTTACTGATCACCCAAAGAATCAAAAATGAATTTAGACAGACTTCAGGGGGAAGGGATGGATCTACCCACCACAAAATAATAAATAGTGGTTATAAAGCCTGAAACAAAATTTCAGACAATCCATTAAATCATTCAGAACACGAATTAATAAGGACTTCAAAAGTATGTATTTTTGAAGGTCTGATCCCTTGTGTAAAAAGCATTTGCACACTATACTGAAAGAAATACGGACATCAGGAGCACTTAATTAGAAACATCTGTCATACTAAAGTCACATCATCCTCAGCACATACCTACTGAAACAGTGACATTTACTAAGCTTTCAAGTGTATGTCAACATTGGTAAGAAAACGTGTTCAATACTGAGGAAAGGGAGCCAAGGACAAAGAAACTAGATGGCTTATATTCAGACCATGATCTGAGGACATGGTATCAAAGGCCATAGACAAGATGTAAAAGTTCCTACCTTCAGTTTTCCCTCTTGGATCCACTGACAGAGCTGTAATATGCTGGCTTCTTGTTTGTCCATATAGTTCAACACTAAGAATCTTTCCCTGTGAAAGAAAAAAATGGGCCTTGATTTAGAAAACGTTGGTAGCGTATTTTGAAATCTTTACAAAACTTTTCAGGAAACAACATTATTGAAATGGAAGGATTATAAGTACTAATACAATGAGACACAGCTCAGAGCTTTGCCAGCTTGTGGAGACAGCAGGACCTTGACAGTAACATCAGTCTAAGACAAGTAATTCTGTTCAAGTAGCAGAGAGAAGAGTAATAAATACCAAGTAGTATTGCCAGAATAAGAAAATGTCTATAAAATATGACTGAATTCCTATTC
>VZRU01005399.1:96761-126336 GCA_013398155.1 Pedionomus torquatus | reverse complement strand
TTTTTTTTTTTTTTTTTTTGTGGCAGGGAGAATAATTAATGGACCTGTAACTAGATGGTGAGTATAAACTTTCAGGCTCCCCAGAACTACTATCAAAGCTGCATGTAGCAATCAAGAGAAACTGCAAAGATCATAAAAAAAGATAATTACTTGTAGCAATGTACTGACTAAATTCTTCTCTGCCTTCTACTGCACATGGTATGTTTTAGCATGTTTTAGCATTTTTATTCATTTTTTTTAAAGTGCAGAAAACAGTAACAGGGACAAGAAAAGAATTTTAATTAGAAGAGGTCAATCCATTTGCACAGAAATTGAAAGTCTCCCCAATTTTCTGCACTGCAATGAATGAAAAATCTCCTAAACCTGTGTTCCTAATCTCTCTCCTAGGTCCACCTGAATCCTGATAGGAGATTCAGCAATTCACAGAGTCATTACAAAAATTAATGTTTTACCCTGTACATATTTGTCACACCTCGGTCCCACTAGCTAATAAACTCCCAAATACCAAAAATGTAATTTCAGTACAATCACTGCACTGGCTGCATCCTTACTTCAAAAATCTTTTATTTTCTCTCTGCCTGAACTACTACACATGGGGAGAAGGCACTCTGCAAAACATGTAAGAGCAGAACCGTGGCAAAACCCTCCCTTCTACTAAAGAATCTGTCAGAGACCCCAGGACTAAATCAAGCAGCCACAAACCAACAGACAACTATATTACACATAACAACATCCTTTCCTGTTTTTATCCTGATACAGATGAGTGCAAGAGAAAAGATTTACTGACATTACAATTATAGTTTCCTTTTTTCATATGGCAACATTCTGTTCTGATTACTTGTGCCTACTGCAGGTGTACAGACTATCTTCCAAACATCAGAGTCACAATGTAATCTACCTGGAACCTGGTCATAAGTTCTGGAGGAGAAATGTACCTTGTGATATTTCTTTCTTTCCGTATTTTTTCTATGTCAGGAGGCAGCGGAGGAGGATAAGGCACATCTTTGTTATACTGAGAAATCTGTCCACACAGGATAATATGGCTGTTCTGATTCATCTGTTTGGGACAGCACAAAGTGAGCAAAGTTACACTCCTTGGTCTCAGAAACTAAGTTTTCCAGAAATTATATATGTATCACTGTGTGCCCTTTTTATCAGGAGGAGAGAGATAACAGGACAAAGAAGTTGAAACAGCTGTGATTTAGAGGTCCCAAAGATGGCATTGCCACCAAAGCCTCCCTTGCCATGAGACAGGGTACTTTCACGTTAACAATGGAGAGGACCAGTCAAGGCCAGCAGAACTGGTCTTTTGTGAAACCAGAAAACCAAAGCTGGCAAAACACAAGAATACAACCAAGTTTCCTGGCCAAAGAAGAGATAAGAAAGCAGAAATTGTCTTTCTATTACTACACTGCCAGGCTAGCCCAAATGACAGATATTTGATTTCTCCACAGGACCAGGATCAGCACCTGGATTAGACATCTGCTCTACTGCAGGTGTCTCCAGTATGAATTAATTCAAAGCTGGGCATGCAGATGTTGGAGAATGACTAGAATAAACCTCACAGCTGGTATAATCACCTGACTTATTACTGTGTCACTGATGTCTCCACCAACATTGTCAAAGTAAACATCCACACCTTCTGGGCAGAGCTCACGTAGCTGCTCTGCCACATTCCCCTTCTTGTAATTGATAGCAGCATCAAACCCCATTTCTTGGACCAAAACGGTGCACTTTTCATCTGTGCCAGCAATCCCCACCACTCTAGAGCAGCCCTCCAGACGGCCAATCTGCAGGAGCACAAAACCCAACACACACACCCCAAGCCATAAAGAGAAGTTAGATCATTCATCTGCATAATAGTACCAGTGGGAAGAGGAGGGTCTGAAGGAGTGTTATCCTACATCCCACTAAACCCCAAGTAGGACAGTTCAGGGCACACTCCCATTTCAGGTGACACAATTGCCTCTTGTCATTCCCTCCTCACACATAGAGAAGAGGCAGGTACAACTGAAATCTGCCGTCTTTCCAAACTCTCTGGCTGTGGTGTGTTAAACCTGTAGAGGCACTAAGGACTGGCAGTACTGGAGAGCTAAATATAGTATAAAATCACCATCTGCCAAGTACTTTAGTATAGCTAACAAAAGGCCCACAAAACTGAAAAGTACTTGATTTAAATACATTCTTCATAGATTAAATTATGCACTGTTTCTTCATAGCTCCTCTTTATCTGTAGGTCTTAAGTTTGCTTAATATCTATTGTGTTTGTGTATATGTATTTGTGTACATACATATATGTATATATGCAAACGCACACCACAAAATGTTCTGCAAAGATGAGGAAGACAGAAGGGCTGTAAATCTCAAAACCTAAAGGATGCCATGGAACACAGCACAAAGAAGGGTTTACTACATTTTTTTACTATTTTCTAATATAGAAAAAAAAAAAAAGAAAGTTGCCAGTCAACTCAAAGACTGTGTTCAAATAGCAGACTACTATATAAATATATAGTAAATACATGTATTTATACCATCTACTTTATTTATGCTAGTGACAAGTAATCATCTTGGGCCATTTTCATGAAGGTTAAATTTCACACCTAAAAATCTTTCCCCATGAGAGTATGAGCCAAATCTGTGAAACTGGCCCTTCCCAAGGAGTTGTACCTGCTCACATTTACAATTATTTTATCTATACATTTACAAACCAGGATGTTTCAGCAGATAAACTTGGTAACAGTGAATGCTTGTATGTCTTAAGCTTACCTACCTGGCCAGCCAAAGAGCCACAGGCACCAGCTGCTCCACTCACCACCATGGTCTGATTCGCACCCACAGCCACGTGTCCTTTCTCCCTTACACCTAACAGGGCCGTCAGTCCTGTGATACCAGCTGCGCCAAGAAAGTAGGAAAGGCGTCCGTTTACAAGTTGTGGAACAAGCTACAAAATAGAAACATGTGGTAGTGATGGTCATTTCTTTTTAAGATGAGATTTTGCTGTTTGCTGTTTGATTGTCTGAGGATAGAGGGCAAACTCAGGATATTTACCAGCCAAAGTACAACTGGTATGGGTAAGTTAGCTATAAACTCGCTTGACCTTAATAATAAGTTTATACAAACTGAGATAAAGATTATATTTCCATAGTTTTAGAAAAAGTTTTTAAACGAAGTCACTCACAAAAACTTAATGGAAGTGTCAAAAAGCAGTTGGGAGATAAGAAGATTCCAGCAATAGTAAACAACCCCTGTGTTAGCGTAAAGGATCAAATACTGTGATTGCAGATCAGTGGCAAAAGGTCCTAAGGGGAGGAGTTTATTCCAAAGTATACATTCTTAAACTACAATAATTTTCTGTGTTACACAAGGATGATCAACACCATATCCCTAATGTAAAGTTACCTCTCCATTTCAACTTAATCTTGAATAACCTTTCTTCTATGGATGTAAAATCTCAAATAAAAGGTTTCACTAATGTGTCAGTGAAATAAATTAAAATAAATACATAAAAAGCCTTTTCTGTCTTATGACCACACTCTCACGGGTCAGGAATTCTACCAGAATTAGAATAATTAACAGAATTAATTAACAGAAGCAGCTTCAGGGAAATTTATTAAAGATCCAACAACTGAAATAAGACCGGCATGTCTGGTAATCAACAAAAACATTTACATTTGTTAATAAAAGAGAGAAATTGATACAGATTTTGCCATCTGTAAGCTGATCTGCCTTTTGAGAACCAGCTGCTCCAATAACAGGGGCTTGTTTTTGACTAAGAAATAGTATCATTATCCACTATTAAGGAAAAAAAAAAAAAAAAGTAAATAGGGTCAATCTGGGCTTTGTATTTACATTACCTTTTGTAGCAAGCTTCCATCTAGAATTGCCACTGTCTGCCAGGGCCAATTGAAGGAAGTTACGAAGTCTCCTTTAGCAAGGTTATTGTGCTTGCTCTCCTCCACAATCCCAATGCCCCCACCATCAGCGACTTCAGAGAGCTGCCAGGGCACGAGGTAATCTGAGCCAGTATCCTCATTCATACGGCAGCGCTGAAAGGCAAGGCTTTAATAACAGGTTCGAGTGGAACATATAGTTTCACATATGACTTCATTTGAAGTTAGGGATGAGATACATTTAAAACTTCAAACAAAAAGGGCTACTCAAACATCTCTCAATAAGCCCCAAATATTCATCATCTTTACTGAGATCCCTCCTTCCAGTCTTGTTTGCTCAATACAAAAGGGAAGACGGACCATTTTGATCTCCTCCAGCAACATTACCAAAGCCAACATGTTCTATAGATGCTGCCTCAAAGCCAGCCGTGCAACCAGAGACAACTGACTTGGGTCTCACAAGGAACCTATAAATGCCATTCTTTAACTGAATGAATCACAGGAATGTGGGATTGAAAAAACTAGCCACAGGTCATTTAGTCCATGCCTATGCACTGAAGAAAAATCACACGTATGTAGACCATCCTGGACAGAGGTATGTTTAATGAAACATCTTGAAATCTGAAGTCTTTTTTTAATGTCTCCCCCTGTAGTCTGAGTTAGTTCTTCAGGATTTTTAAACTTTTCCTTAATTGCCAAGATAAACCTACTTTCCTGAAATTAAGACTGCTTCTTTTCTATTATTTCCCTCTATACAGGGAACAAATTATCAGAATTCTCTTTATAGCAAACTTTTACATACTAGTAGACCGTCTTGTCTGGTTCTCCTCCTACCTTCACCTCCATTTCAACCCACAACTCTAGCAACCACATGATTTTTAGTTTTGCAGAATTGGGTGCATTAGCTGGTTACGGCTTCATTGACTAATCCTCTCTCTGTTTACACTGCTTACAAAGAATTGACACGTTTCTGTCCTGCCATCACCCACTTAAGGAGACTTTCATTTGTAAACAAAACTGCTAATAGTGAAATAGCATTTAACTTGCATCATTTATGTGTTTTTTCTAGAATTCTTTTGCCCTCTTTTGCTTCATCATAAAATATTCTTCATCCTCTACCCACACTCTCCTCAACTGAAAACTATTTCCTTCCATGGTAAAAAAAGAAGCTTTAAAATGTATATAAAAAAGGCAAAGTTCAGAAAAAGCTGATACAATAAATCTGTAATGGTATCCCAGGGCTCAGTCTCTTCTTACTCCTATAAGATGATATTCCTATATATATCACAGGCACATTAATGCCCAATTCTGTCCCAACATAACTCCTTCAGAACAAACAGAATTACTAACCTGAACTAGAGATACCTTTGTCATAGAATCATCCAGGCTGGAAGGGACCTCCAAAGGTCAGCTAGTCTGACCTCCCTGCAGTCACAGGGACACCCCCAACTAGACCAGGTTGCCCAGGGCCTCATCAAGCCTCATCTTGAATATCTCCAGGGAAGGGGCCTCAAACACCTCTCTGGGCAACCTGTTTCAGTCTTCCACCACCCCCATAGTGAAGAATTTATTTTTAATATCCAATCTCAATCTGCTTTTCTCCAACTTAAAGCCACTGCCCCTCATCTTATCACTTCGGGTATTTGTAAACAGACTCTCCCCAGCCTTCCTGTAGGCCCCCTTCAGGTACTGGAGGGCTGCAATTAGGTCTCCTCAGAGCCTCTTCTTCTCCAGGCTGAACAATCCCAGCTCTCTCAGCCTGCCGTTGTAGCAGAGGTGCTCCAGCCCTTTGATCATCTTCGTGGCCCTCCTCTGGACCACCTCCATCAGGTCCATATCCTTCTTATACTGAGGGCTCCAGCCCTGCACACAGTACTCCAGGTGTGGTCTCACCAGAGCAGAGTAAAGCAGCAGAATCACCTCTCTAGATCTGCTGGCAACACATCTTTTGATGCAGCCCAGGATGTGATTGGCCTTCTGGGCTGCAAGTGCGCACTGCCTGCTCATGTCTAGCCTCTTGTCCATCAGTACTCCCAAGTCCCTTTCTTCAGTGCTGCTTTCCAGTACCTCATCCCCCAGTCTGTATTGATGGTGAGGACTGTTCTGGCCCAGGTGCAGAACCCTGCACTTGCTCTCGTTGAACCTCATGAGGTTCATCTGAGCCCACCCCTCCAGTCTATCCAGGTCCCTCTGGATGACATCCCATCCCTCTGGTGTATCAACACCACTACACAGCTTGGTGTCACCTGCAAACTTGCTAATGGTGCATTTGATCCCTCTCTCTGTCTATATCATTGATAAAAATGTTCAACAGTACCAGTCCCAGCACAGACCCTTGAGGGACACTGCTTGTGACTGCTCTCCAACTGGACCTCAGGCCATTGAGCACCACCCTCTGGAAGCAACCTTCCAGCCAGTTCCCTATCCACTGAACAGTCCACCCATCAAATCTGTATCCCTCCAATTTGTCAAGCAGGATGTTGTGGGGGACCATGTCAAAGGCCTTACAGAAGTCCAGATAGATCACATCCACAGGTCATCCTCTATCCTCTATAGTCACTCTATCACAGAAGGCCACTAGGTTAGTCAGGCAGGACCTGCCCCCAATAAACCTATGTTGGCTGTCCTGAAACATCTCTGTGTCCTCCATGTGCCTAAGCATGGCATCCAGAAGAATCTGTTCCATTATCTTCCCAGGCACGAAGGCAAGGCTGACAGGTCAGTAGCTCCCAGGGCCCTCTTTTCTACCCTTTTTAAAAATGAGTGTGATGTTTCCTTTCTTCCAGTCTGCAGGGACTTCACCTGACTGCCACGATTTTTCAAATGTCATGGAAAGTGGTTCAGCAATTACATCAGCCAGTTTCCTCAGGACTCTGGGATGTATTTCATCAGGTCCCATGGATATCTTCAGGTTCCTCAGAATAAGCACCTTGTCTCCACTTATAGTGGGAGGGACTTTGTCACCTTGGTCTCTGACTAGTGGGCCATCAACACGAGAGACAAGAGGAAGGGTGTTGCCAGTTGTCCTATAATTGGTAACTTCAGTGTTAAACATCATGACATGTACAGATTTAACAATATTTTAGAAAACAAACTCTGGCTCAGCTCCATCACCTACCATGTAAGGGTCCACAGAGAGGTAAAGGGTTCTAACGCGCACTTGTCCTGTTTGGATCGCATCTGTTACTGTACTTTGTTCCAGTCGGAAGTTTTCAGCCACTGGCACTCCATTCTTACCTAGAATTATTTTAAAATTAAGGAAATAAAGGAATCAATACAGAACTTCCCTTAATCAATATGGAAGGCATTTTTTCAAGGTAGCCCTTTTCAGACTAAGTTAGGCTATAACTTTACTTAGGTATAAACCTACTGACCAACATTCAGATTTTGTGTCACAGACTATGATTGAAATAGGTGCACTGCCAACATCCAAACTGAAGACCTGCTGACCTGTCAGCTTACACCTACCTGGGCCAGTACCAGGCACTTGCCCTGACTGAAAGTTTCCATGCTGTTTGCTACACATAATTTTTATGAACAATTAATACAAGCTAAAAAAACCACCACCAAACAAAAGGAGGGATCTGATCCTATTCTCAAAAAAATGGTTCTATATACCCTATGTGCTTTTCAGCCCCTAAATTTCAGAACAAAGACATGCATTGGGACTTCTCTCACATAACAAAGCCACTGAAAGAAAAAGACAGTTCACATAATATTTCTTATCTCTTAAGGCTCTTTTGGAACTGGGTAGCATACAGTACACCCCAAAAAACTTAATGCACATATGTGGATCTTCTACAACAGACAGTTTAGAAACTCACTCTTCAAAATATCCGGCTGACATACATAACAAGGCAAATATATAAGCAAGGAAGTAAATAAATCCTGAGGACTGTGAGTTTAAACAATAAACACTTCAAAACATGGGAAGAATGAAAGACTCAATATTTACTAAAAGGCAACAAAAATGAACGGTAACATGCTTTATTTTAGTCATCTCTTAAAATGCATAAAGAAAAAATGTCAGAATTAAAAAGCAACGCTTGCTAGTCTTTTTTCACTGAGTCACTACACTTAGAATTTTCTCATTTATTATGCATTAAACCTTTTTGTTCCAACCAAAAGTTTAGCAATCTATATATACAAACTAAACAAATACACTTCACAATAACTTTTATTTATTGCTGCACGCGATATTAAGATACATAAATGTCAACATCTTAAGTTAGTGTCTGTTCCTGCCCTCACCATTTTGAAGCATTAGGCAAGCAGGGCAAACACATTGCTCCTTTGTTGGAGAGAAATACATACCAGGGCGTGAATTCAGCACTACTCTCTGTATAATCATCCCTGCTTCTACAGCGATTTGGCACTGGATCTCTACAAAGAAAAAAACATTGTGTGAAGGACTGAAATATAAATTTACTTGAAAAAGAATATGGGGCAAAGAACTTATCATTTGGAAAGTGGAGATGAAACATGAGCACACCAACTTCAGCATCCGTGCCCAAAGATCATAGAACACTCTGTTCTCATCTAAAAGACCCTGAGGCAGTTTTGCACACAACTCAATAAGATGCATGCAGGCATGACAGTAATAGTAGAATGCAGGTATATGATAAACAGAGAAAGTTGTGTGAGATGTTTCACATGAAATGGCAAATCTTCCTATCAGCAGTACATATTCTCCTAAGAAATAGTCTGTCCCAGAGACAAGAAAGAATTACATCACCATGTGATCCATTTTACTGGATAATTTCTCCTGAATTTCAATAGTTTAAAAGAGGACTGTAAATTTGTGTTCTTGCAGTCGTGAGATGACAAGTGATTAGCAGGAAATGAAGCTGATTCAACAGGAGAAAAATCAAAATCCTATACGTTTTCAAAGCTAATACAAAACAAAAAGGTCCTTACTACTATTCTCAGCTGACTGCTACATATAACCAACCTCCACAAGAACCAAGGACATTAAGAAATGAAACATGAGAGCTGATGTCTTTGTTTATTTTGCTGACAAGAACAGCAAATTGGAGTGAAGCTGAAGAGATGAGCCTAGAAAGAGTACATCACCACTTGTCCAACATCTTTATTGTTTGAACACTGAAAAATACAGAACCTTCTGTTTGTACAATATATGTTATAGTGCATACATTATAGCACTCACAGACCATCAACAACTATGGCCTGCTGTGCTAAAAAACGTAATAGAAAAGTTACCAGCAGAAAATGGGCATACCCCTGGCCTTTCCCTCTCCTCTAAAACCCACAACTGACTCAAACCATAAGTATCCCATTCATAAACCTGATAAATGTTTAATATTTGATTGTTTGCACTTGAAAAGTTACATATTAGGTGAAAAGTATTCAAAAGTTACTTCTGAAGAAATTATTCAACAAATTATTCAATATTTTTCAGTATTTCAAGCTCAAAGGATACTACAAGAAAAACTACAAGAAATGGATCTCCAATGTGTCTTTACAGCAACACATAAGTAAAAAAATAAGTGACCTGAACAGTTCTTTGGACAAAGCAATGTAGAACATCAGTCTACAGCAAAAATAAAATAAAAAAAACCCACTTTGATGAAGTTACCAGTTACTCTTTAAAAGTAAAAAATGAGTATTGGAAATACAGGAGTTAACAATTAAAGAGAGAAATAAAAACTCATTTTTATACCCAGACAGCTGATATAATCTCTGGTATAAATATTCATATGTAAAATTGTACCAGGAAGGAGAGCCTAAGATAAATTTGGACAGATTTTGGGTTCAGCATCATACTCAGCTATAGACTTGCTATGTGATCATGGGCGCATCACTTTGTACTTTTAAAAGTATTTTTCAGAACCAAAGTTCCCAATCTCTCCTGATAACATTTGCCTAACAAAATTACATTCAACTGATACAGTTACTATCCCCAGAAAAACTGTCTTAGCATCTGACAAATTGTGCTAATTCAATTACATTAGCAACTGTCAGATGTGCAACTTAAAATTACAACCATACACTAGTAAACAGTTTGCACACATATAGAACTTAGTTGAACTTTATACCACTAACAAAACTGTTCTGTGCAGAAATAACGAGTTAAGAAAGCAGTGAATATAAACCAACAGCAATCTGACAGCTCACGTGTAATCAGGGCAAATAATTCCTCTGTACACTATTCATATTCAGTCCAAATCTATTGATGGTGCTAAGCATTTACTCCACTGCTCACAAATCATGCAGAGCTGCCAGATCATGCAATCATGCATTGCTGTACAGCTCATGCCTTACAGAGATACCCACTGTCAGAACTGCTCACTCAATTTTGGGTTTTTTTGAGACTAAATAACTGTGTTATGCAAATACAAAACCCCAACTGGAACCAGAAGAGGTGATGAAAAGCATTTTTATTGTGCTCAACACATACTTGAAATGCACACTTCCTATGACAATAGAGAGAAAAATATAGATTTAAAGAAAAAAGCCAAAAATATTAACATATTAAAAGAAAGAAAAAGCAATACAGAGTGGCATAGAAAGATGAGAGTAGAAAAAGTACACAATGGAAGTTTAGATTACTTCTTTGAATGCCTGACATTCTGAGGGAACAAAATGCTGTTGATTTCCCAGATCATTTTCACAGCTTTTGTTTGAGAAGCCTGTGTACCAATTCAATTTGAAGACGTTCCAAATACAGTGAGTGGGTTGACAGAAAGTGAGGCTGGCAACTGAATTGTCACTCATTCTGTGACAGCTGTCACAGTAAAATACAACACTCAAGATGGACACTTACTTCTATAAATAGGACTGCACTTACTTTACAGTGGAAGTCAGTAACACCATTACACTAGCAGATGTTCACACTAATATCATAACACAGTAAGAAACAATCAAGCTTTCTTCACACTATAAACAATACGGAAATGACTAAAGAAAGTGGAGGCATCATGTTTTAGTACTGTAAATTGAGGAAACCTCTTGGAGAAAGAATAGATTTTTTAAAAAGTGAAATAACAGGGATATGTATCATATACCTAGCCTTTTCCAATATATGCAGAATGCCAGTGTGAAGGATGCTTTTGACTCTGTAAGGTTTTTTTATAAGACCAACAGAAGCAACATGCATTATTGGTTTATAGCTTTTCCAAGCAAAAATAACAAGCTGGTTTTACTCTTCCAATCAAATGGTGTAAAAATTAACTTGAAGTTTCAACATCAGCATTCTATGCCAAGATCACCTGACCAACCCTGTGAATACAACAGGAGCACTAAACAGCACAACAGCAGCACCTGCATGGGAGTCTCAATTATGTTTTAGCCCAGTTTTATTCTTATCCCTTCTCCCCTTGCCTGCCTTTTCCTGTTTTTGCAGAAAGACCCATCCTCTGTAAAATGTTAAATAAATTCCTCAGTGCTACAATGCTCCACTTTGCCATAGGCAGTTTATTCCTCCTGTATCAGGCCCAGGCAGCACAGAGGAAGAAGGCAGTCAATCTAAATGGAGAACTAAGACTGGAAGTCTTCTGAAACTTTGGTGTCAAAATGGTTAGAACCAGGATCCTCGGAGAAAACTGAAAGAAAGAAATTTCAAGGAAGATTGACTCTGAATGAGGAACATGCAGGAAGGAAAGACAGGAAGGACTGGCACCAGGAGTCAGTAAGAACAGAGAAACGTGGCAAGAATAGCAACTTAAAGGCCAGTAAAGCAGGGAAGAGAGAAACAGACTGGAGAGAGAATTGGAGAAACTGGGGAATCTGAATGAGACAAAACCAAGCAAAGTGAGATGGGAATGGATGGGCAAAAAGCAAAAATATGGTAACTGTAACTGGCAAGGTGAAGAAAATTGAAATGAAAAAGCAAATATAATGGATTACGCATTAAAATCTCCACCACACCCATAACAAATAACGTTTGAAGAATGTTTATTAATTGCAGACTCGAGTTTTCATAAAGTAGAAGCCAGAAACAATTCTGTCAGGAACAGAGAAAGGCACATGCCCTAAAAAGGTAAGTACTTTCAAGAACTGAACTAATAAATCCAGATTTCCTAATATTTCATGTCTTATCACTGAATTCTCTGGTGTAAAGTTCCTCCCATAGTGTTTTCTCCATGTGGATTCTCTGACACACTCTAAGGGCTCAGGGCAGGCTGCAGTCTTTCCTTCAAGAAAGAGGTGAAAAAGGAAGAACAGCAGTAGCAGGATCTTGAAACAGCCATCTTTTTTTGTTTTCCTTTTATACTCCAAAAAGTTCAATACCTTTGAGCTTTTTATCAAATTTGACTGATATACAGAGCAAAAGTTCCAGTAAATATATACACCCATATCTACACACAATAGGATTGTAAAAACTACTTTTTCAGATCTAGGTGTCAAAAAAGCTGAAAGCTTGCAGGTACCACCTCTGGGGCATTTTTATTTTTTTTAAAATACTTGCATTGTATTGGGGTTGCAGAAAACTGTTTAAAAACAACAGCATGGAAGGTGAGCTTCAAGTCAGGAATGAACACAAGAAAACAAATTGCTCCTAGAAAGGCAGGAGCATCACCTGACATTTTTTGAGAAGTCTGTGATGCAGCATGCAGGCTCCCACACAAGCACAATCCCAGACAGTGCACTGATTATCCACTTCCTTAGGTGTGACCCAAGACCAAATTAGAAAACATTGCTGTCAAAGGTGGAAGAGCCTCTGGAAACTGTCCTGCAGATGGTTCAATACCGGTTTCAGAAGCTGTAAACAGAATAGCGTAAGAAAGAGAAACTGAGAGAGGTCAGAAGAAATGAAGGATGTTCTGTTTTATAAACTGCATAGCAGCCTTGTCCTGGGTGCTGAGAGTCTTTCCTCAGGGATTCCTTCACTGCCCCAGGCCGCAGTTGGACCCAGGGCCTCGGTGAGGTCAGGCTCCTGTTCTAGGGATCAGGCAACCCCAGTCACAGAATGGTTTGGTTTGGAAGGAACCTTAAACATCATCGAGTTCCAAGCTCCCTGCTGTGCGCAGGGACATCGCCCACTGGGGCAGGTCGCTCAAAGCCCCATCCAGCCGGGCCTTGGACACCTCCAGGGATGGGGCAGCCAAGGCCTCTCTGGGCAACCTGGGCCAGTGCCTCACCACCCTCAGAGTGAAAAATTTCTTCCTGGCATCTAATCTAAACCGTTTCTCCCGTCAAACCTGTGCCCCAGCGCACCCTGCAGCCACCACAGGCCAATCCCTGCGGAAGCGGCTCCTGGGGAGGGAAGGAGAGGGCTCTGGCCCCTCAGGGCGGGCTCAGAAGGCGCTGCCGAGCGAAAGGAGGCCGCCGTCCCTACCAGCTTTACACTTGGCACCGGAGCACGCTCACCCCGACGGGGACGGCGGGCGGGCGGGCGCACACCTGTCCCGTCCGGTCCGGTCCGGTCCGTCCCCTGAGAAGCTCCAGGCGTCGCCGCCATCGCCCCCCTCTGCGCGGGGGCAGCTAAAGGAAACCGCTCTCCCTCCACGCGCGGACCGGACCCGCTCACCTTCCGCCGCCCCGCGCGCGCACCGGGCACCTTCCTCACGGAGCGAGAACGCAGCCCCGCCCCTACGCGCGCGCGCGCGCAGGCCTGAGGCAGGGACGGGTTGCGGGGCTTAAAGGGGCCGCGGCGCGAGCGCGGGTCTCGGGCGGTGGGAAGGGCGGCGGCGGGCACCGGATGTGCCCCTCAGCCGCTGCCGGTGGCGGGTTCCCGCCGTTACACACGCTCCTCTCCGTTTTGCGGGGAGCGGCCGGGGCCTCCTGCCTTTCTGTGCGGCTGAGGCGATGGCAGCCTCAGCTCTTGAGGCAGCAGGGTAAGGCGCCTGCGGCTCCTGGTGGGTTTTCCCTTGAGAAGGGGGCAACACTGAGGGGTACTTGCCGCCAGCTTGTTCTAGCAGGTGAGGTTTTGTTCATTGACACAGCGTACGGCTCTACTGCATCTGTTCTTAAAATTCCACTGCAGTTGCTGTTGTGTGAAATGTAAGGTTGTATTTACTGTATGCACCCTCTTGCTGTGTTCAAGTACAGCTGAAGGGGCATCTTTACTTAAAGAAAGTAGGAGGATGAGTAGCTGGAGAGCCGGAGACTTCCCGGGGCGGGGCTCCGGTCCCGGTGCTGCCCGGCTCTGGCCCTGCCTCGCAGTGACTCGCCCCGCTGGAAAGGCAAACGGGGCTGGGAAGTGGCCACTGAGTTGCTGGAAACTACTGCAGAGCTTTAACTGGCTACTTAAAAGACTGGAAAAACTCTTCCAGGCTAATGGTCCAGATGACTTTGACGTAGAAGTGCAGGTAAAGCCGTTCTACTGAAGCTTTACCCATAGCACTTCAGCATATGTCAAAGTGAATGATACGTGTTTGTGCCACCATGATATACAAAACTTTGCATTTCACGCTTGAAACAACATCATTGGAACTGGGATGGTCTGGAGGGAGGAAAGTGAGGTATCTTAACAAGGGGATTCATACCTCCCTCTTTTTTTTTTTTTTCCCCTCTACCTTGTATCCGTTGACCTACTGAAAGGTCAGTATCTTACTTGTGTAACACACTGTCACGAATTCTTCAGTGTTGAAGTTGTCCCGGTAGGTTCAAAGCGGTGTATCTTGTATGGAGAAGACCTCCATTAAAAGGAATGAATACTGACTTGCCTCATACTTATGCAAGGGAAGAACAGCACAATTATTACAGAAATAATTTTCACAAACCGGTGTTACATGTCATTATATGAGCAAACAGGAAAAGATTATGAAGTATGTTAATGGAGAACTCCCTGTTAATTTAGAAGTAGCGTATCTCAAGGACTAGTAATAATTGAAAGAAAAGTGGGGAAAAGGTATACTGTATGTGGGAATGTCAGCATATTTTTATAAAGAGAATGCAACTTCACGTAGTTTATAAAAGTACCAAAACCCCCCAAACCCAACACATTAAACAGGCTCTCAAAGTCTCTCTACAACCCCACTTTCCCATGCCTTTCTTTCCTCCACAAATGAGGTTATACTGAAAGGTGGTTACAGCAATCATCTGCAGTTTACTGTTTTAACCCTTATATTCATACACTCCACATGAGCTCTTTTGTTAATTACTTGTTAAGTGAAGCTATTATGAAATAAATCTAGGTGTGAATTTAAAATGCAGTAGCTATTCTGCAGTGGCTTGCCATATGGATACATGTTGTACTTTAAGAACATCTATTTGTGGTTCACGTAATCCACCTCAGACTAAACTGAAGCCCACGAAGTCACCTTTCCTGTGAAACTAAACTGTCCACGCAAACAGGCTGTTGTGGAATAGTTGTTACATGATAGATATTAGGGGTTGTTACCACATATAAATAAGGCTAAATCAACCTGGGTGTCATGCTCTTAAAGTCAATCAGAGACAGAGCAGAGATGAAATGGGGGATATGTTTGTGCTGGAACGTGATTGTGGTTGCTGTCAGCAAACCATTGCTGCCTCTCAAATGGGGAACATCATTCAATTAGGCCTTATTTCACTGAACAGATACTCCCCCTAATTTCAAGTTTTCCTTGACCAACATCAGGAAAATTTGAGAAAGCAGAAACACTTCTGGCTACACAGTGGGATTAAAAGACTGTCCCATTTGCTGTCTTTAGAACAAAAAGAGAGAGGGGGGGTGTAAAAAAGGAACTTGAGGATACAAAGTCATTAGCTCTGAGAATTGTATAAACTCAGACAGAGTGTATAAGTCAAACCGCTATCCGTTTCAGAGTGGTTAAAATCATATTGCCATCAATTTTAGTGAAGTCAACAACAATAATTAAAATAGAACCCATAAATCAAATTCTGGAGGCTTTATTTTTCTTTTTTTTTTTTTTCTTTAAGATTTAATGACTTTAGCTGACTCCAAATCATCTTTTTGTTTACTTGCCTTTAGTATGGAAACAATAAACCTTATATATCCTGTCTATACTGTGAGGCCTAAGTTTTTAAAGTACAAAGTAAATCTGTTTATTTTCCAAGATGTGCTGGGTTCATGGATCATGTTAGTGAAGTTATGTAATAAGAATTTCACCTCTTATGCATTTTGATGTTCATAGGTAACTTACAATCTCAGCAGATGTGTGACCTTTCTTTGGTTGTTTTTTTTTTGTTTTTTTTTTTTAATTAGTGTTACTATAATAAGTAGTCTTTTCATATCTGTATAGATGAATAATACAGATGTTGCTTATGTAATTGAATTGCAGCTGTAGCTGTGTTTTGGTCATCAAAGTCCTCTGGGGTATTTATGAGCTCTCAGTAAAACCAGATTCTCTCCATGTTCTTGGGTAACAAAATCAGTTCACTTGTCTTACAAATTCTAAAACAGTGTTTCAGGCTGCAGTATGAAAAATTATTGCAAGATCACCTGTGGTAGAATTCATGTTTCTGATTTTATAAACTGTTAGTTTACTAGTCTTCTGTTAATTTTCTTGCCCTCATTGCTGAGCCAGAACAATGATGCAATGTCAGCTAACAGCCTGAGGTGCTGCCGAGTGCAATTTGAGCTAATCCACGTATCTTCATACAAAACGTTTTAAGAATTCACAGATGATTCATTCTGCCAGCTAAGCTGTGGATGCGGTAACTTCAGCAGAGGACAGTAACACATTAGGTCATTTGCAGTGACTGTTTGACTCAGTGTAAATAACCCAATATATGAACTGAAACATTTTAGCTTGAGACAGCTGCTGAGGTTGAACTGAGCTATTCAGCTGGCATTATGTCAGAGTGACATACCATGCTGTAAAGTGCAGTTTAATGGTGATTTGTGAGCAGCTCAGCTCCCTGTTGGCTGAAAATGTTGGAAAGGGTAGACAGCTGGGCAAAGCAAGGTATCATCCGACTAACGTTATACCATCCGCTTCTGAATTGTCTCTGCTTCGGCATTCATGCAGATCGTGTTTTGTAATAAAGAAGCCAACTTCACAATGTATCCCTGATGGACTGAGCATGAGGTTGAGGCAGAGATGCTTGTTGGAAAATTTTCTAGGTGGCCATTTAGATGTCCTATGAAACTAATGCCTTGATGCTAATTGCTAGCTAATCACAAAATGGGCTTCATCTGTACAAGTAAGGTGAGTACACAGATAAGAAGCAATTGCTACTTTTTATGGTAACTGCTGTTTTTCTGACATTTTGGAATGCTCCGACCCATCTTTCTTTGTTTCAAAACTTTCCTCTGGATTCTGACTGGCCAAAAGGCATAGGTGGGGTCTGGGTTTGCTCTGTCAATTTTTGTGATGGTGAGGAAGTTTTGCTCTATAATTCGCTAGTCAAAACTACTGGTTTTGATATGTGTTCACACAGAAGACTATCTATAGGGCATGTCTTGAAGAATCATATTCATATTAAGGTAAATAACTTTTTTTGTTAGTATAATATAATATGTCAGTAACACACCTTGATGTCTGACTTTTGTAAGGAAAATATAGGGTTTACAAGACTTACGTAAAAGTTGCTGGCCCTGATCTTTAAGCATTTGCTCTTTTGTAAAACCTTTTAAATCCATGAAGAGTGAGCACACTTTGTTATCATTTTAATCTGACTGTCATAATTACTGTGTGTTCATCACAAAGTTGTACTCATAATCTTGCTTCCTTTTCTGCCTGTGCCTCTTTTTTATCCTTAAGGGAAGAAAGAAAATACTGAAGTGATTGCTGCGGAGACTGATTTTCCTGTTGTCTTTAGTTTGTTAGTGGTGGTTTCTTAAGTCCAATCAAAAAGGATCAGGTGATGTTCTAGTAACTTTTACATTATTAAATGTGGTGCAGTTACAGTTTGGTATAGCTACTTGTTTAATATTTGTAATCTCCTGAGTATATTGTAGATTAAAACTATCTTCTTGCTATGCATCACCATATCAGGATTGTATCTTTCTTTTTTTATTGCAGCATGGTTGAAGAAATAAGGAACTTCTGGTTTAGAGCCACACTGCTGCATAACCATATGCATCTCTGGAGGAAATTTCTTTCATTATTGCTCTATGTCTCATTTAATGTGTTCCATTTAATGATATCTTCAAGTTGTTCAAAAAGTGGTTCTACTAATAGTCCTTCAGAAATCTGCAACTAATGAGGTACTAATATAAGTATGGTTTATATTTCATACTCTAATAATCAGCCATGTATGTCAATATCAGAACAAAAGTATTTTGAATTTTCCCAATTTAATGTGATCCATCACCACTCATCTGTGGTAGACACCATTGAAAAGTTTAATTTTTAATTCTGTTGTCATGGCCTGCAGTAGTTGTACATGCTTTATGATGCTTAATTATTATTCAAAACAGGAAAGACAAAAGGGTTTTTAAATTCAGAATACCAATAACCTTCAAAGTATTTCCTCTTAATGCTATTTTCTCTGTCTAGGAAACCCTTCATGATTGGAAACAAAGTTCGCAACTGTAAGTGATGCCCTATTTTTTCTTGTTTCACAGCTTATGTTGAATGGAAATTGGGAATGTATAGTGAAATGGAAAGTAAATTTATTACTTAGAAAGAACTGAGATTATCATAAATGAATCTACATTATGTAAATATCCAACATATTAGACCACCCTGAAAAATGGGGGGAAGGAAGAAATGTGGTCACAAAGGCCCAATTAACTTATTCAGAACACAAAATGATCTTTGCGCAGTCACACTTAGAGTAGTGCTAAGTTATGTTTCTTTGGTTTAAGATTGCTGGCAGCAAACGGTCAGGTCAAGTGTTTCTGTTGGAACTGAAGACAGAAAACATGAGCACTATTTGTTGAAGATGCTACCAATTGTTTCACTGGAGCAGGAGGCAGAGGTGGGTGATAGACTGCTCTACCTGGGGAAATCCTAATATTAATAGAATATTGCATCATAGTTACCTTCTTTTTCATACTTGAAATTTAAAATCATTGTAAAACAGACCTGTTTTCTTATTTATGCATCCTAATGCTAAAAGAGCTGATGCTAATGGCTAACAGAAGCAGAAAGAGAAATAGGTCTGCTATAATCAGAAAAAAATTGTTCATACGAGGGGAGGATGGGAAGTTATACATAGTACAGCTTCCCTGTAAGACTCCTTGGTATGATAATCCTTGATCAAATAGAATTGAAAAGTCCCATCTTGAGAGTTTCCATCTGTTTTTCTGGAAAAACATATTTGGGATACAGATGAGAGATGGAAGCTGACAGAAGGTAAATAAAGGCAGCTGTGAACAAGGAAGAAAATTAATGAGGAAGAAACTGCTTTAGAATGAACTTTTCTTGCATTAGCATCATGTTTATGCAGTGCTGCTTCTGTAAAGCAAGTACTGGTTTGTAAAAGAGGGCTAGGTAGACTTGCAAAGTCTCAAGCTAACCGAAGGCTTATTTTTAGAGCTCTGTGCAGGGCTTGTTTCAGAGTTGCTGGGTGTTAATAGGACACTTCTTATCCATTCAGCAATGTGGATACTCCCTTCTGGAGATTTAAACCATTTGGTTGTATTCCACTGGCCTGCAAATGAGAATTGGCAAAGACTTTCACCTGTTCCCTCTAAGGAAAAGAAGAGCACAACTGGCCTGGAAGGAATGAATGGTGTCAGTGACCGTATTCCAGATGGGTGTGCTTGCCCTTATTATGGGTGATAATTTATTTTTTTTGACATATGAAACTTGGATGACAACTGGTTTGACTCTCTGCCAAGCAACTGGAGAATTGTTTCCTAAGAGTGAAGGTTGTCTTTCAGAGGCTGATCTACCATTGGTAACTGTAAGTTCTGGGGCAATCAAGCAAAACCTGCTTCAAATTATAATTGCATACTATGTTTTTGCCAGCACAGCTGGTAGGCAGTAGTCAAGAGGCTTTCTGCCGATTCTGAGCAGTACGTATCTAAATGACAGTCTTTAAGGGCATTTTAGGAAGAATATTTGTACATCTGAGTAAATGAGATCTTGTTTGGATGCCTTTCTTTCTGCAGTTTTCTGTGGTGTGTCATGGAAGATTGGTTGGACACTGGAACAGGTTGCCCAAAGAAGTTGTGGAAGTCCCTTCACCAGGAGTGTGCAAGGCCAGGCTGGGTGGGGCTTTGGACAACCTGAAATAGTGGGGGGTGTCCCTGCCCATGGCAGGGGGCTTGGAACTCGATGATCTTTAAGGTCCCTTCCAATTCTAAGATAGTATTAACAGGATAGGCCTCTAGCTCACTTAGTGGGTACTGGCTTTGCAAACACTGCAAATTGTGTTAATTTGAAATAGAATTGTGAATGCTAAATGATAGGAATAAATAGGCTATATCATAGTTCTGCAAACATGTTGCATATTTTAATTATTTTATTAGTAATGCATGACTAATTTAGAGAGAAGCCTACAAGTCAAGGAGCTGTCCAAGTGAACTTGTTACATAATTTCTACAATTAGTCTTTTCTCGCAGTTCGCAGCACTACTTTTTGGAAGCTAAAATGGCATGACAGAATTTTGTTTGGATGTCGGGCAAATGAGCATAGGATACTGTTCTCTGGAACAGGTTCGAAGAATTTTGGCTAAGGGTCTGGTGATGACATTCAAACCACAGCTAGTGGCTGTAAGACAAGTGCATGCCGTAGGAAAGAGTTACAATTTTTACAAAAAATGCATTCAGAAATATGCTCCCATATCTCCATTACCTGATTTTGTATGTCTCTGCTGGTTTCTCTGTGTATGTCCTGCGTGGCACAGCTCTACTCTCCAATTATGAAGCCATCTTCCTTAGTGAATTGTGTCTGTTTTGTTTTAGGAAGTCCCCCGTTTACCATAGAAAATTCACTATCTGCTATGGTAAATCCAGCAGATACATGATGCTGGAGTTAAGTGGTCTTACTTGGTATTTTAATACCTTTTCTGTTGTTGCCTTCACAGATCATGTGTATTCCTGTGTTTGTTCTACTGTAGGTCTCAGTTACATTAGCTTTTTTCCTCAGGCCACTATGGTTTCAAGGAGCTAGAGAAGACTCTGCAGGAGCAGGGGGGAGATAAAGGAGAAGCGTACATTTGCAAGACAGGAGAGGAATAATCCTGTGTAGTTTGTAGGAGGGGAAGGGTTTTAAGAGGACATGTAAAATGTCTGAGATGCATTGATAAAAGATGTCATTGCTGCCTGTTGGAGTCGCTGCTCCCCATTTTCTTCAGGCTAGCAATCTTGTGACAGCCATGAAGGTATGTGTTTCTGTTGACTGTTAGTAGTGTATTTCTGGTAATTCAAATTCTCAGTGGACAGTAGAATAATATAACCACATCCATATTTGGGAAGCATTCCTGCCTTGAAATACAACATCCTAGCTAGGACTTTGGCTTTGAAATTTGCATTTTATGCCCTATGTAGGTATTGCAAAATAGCTCTAGTTGTACATTGGACTTTGAGCACAAGCCTTCTTAAGGTTCCCGTTGGCAAAAAAAAAAAAAAAAAAAAAAAAAGAAAAAAAAGGCAAGTTTTTACTAAAAAAAAAAAAGAAGGGGAAAGGGGGAAAAAGTGGAAATTCCGTAATGAGATTTATATAAATAAACATACAGAGATGAACTGAATAATTTTTCTGTACTATCAGATACGCTATGTACTTTATAACAGAACTAAGGAATGGTCAGAGATAAACAGACTATCTGGTTGAGATAGGATGCAAATTGGCATTGAAAGACAGCTTGGAGGACTGCCAAAGCACATCCGGAGTCCAGATATGAAAATCAGTGTGATGTAACTTGCTCATGAATCTGAGAAGAATAAAAATTGCAGAGCAATTTACCAATTACACTGCTGTGTAGTAGTGATGACAGAAAAAACTTTACAGCCTGGCTTGCACAGATGCAAACTTCCAGCACAGAGCAAAGCACGGAGTGTCAGTAAAGAACAATTAAGGAGTAGAGGGACAGATAAGGTCATCAAGGTGCATAATTATGTACTTCCAGATTGTCAGCTGTATTTAGTACATGTCTGACAGATATATTTAATACATGTTGGTGTCTCCCATGTGATTGATTTACATCTTCCCCTGCGCCCCACCTCAATACTTTATGGGATGGAATAGGAATGAGTCCCCCATGAAACACAGAGTACCACATGCTACCTGTGGTTCCTGATGTTAGCAAAGCTTGCTTGCTGATCCCCTTCCACCTCCCCAGGATTTATACTGCATATGTTTCAGTTTAATCACAGTAGTACTGACTCATTGTCACTAAAGCCTAGTTGGGCTGAAGGCTCCTTGAATGATTGTGAAATGATATGAAATGGGCTTTGAAATTACTATTTGCAATATATCAGCTACCAAAGCTCAGGAGTTCCTAATTTATGTTCTTCATATGAGACAACTTTAAGGATGCTATTCCACATATATATATAAAAATATGTACAAATTGTACATAAAAATATACATGATAGAAATATTGAGCAAGACTCTAAATCCTGCAGATATTTATATAATGCGGAACAGTAGTTATGACTACTTTCCTGGTGTCAATAGGGAAAATCTTATTTTTGTGGGCATGGAACTGTTATTTATGTAAACCTATTAGACAACTATCATCTCTGCCTGAGTTTCTTCCTTATTTGGCAACATTTTTTTGTTTGCAATGGGTAGATTGAATAGGTATTTTTTTTCAGCAAGGGATACTATTTGTAATGATGCTTCACAGCGGTAATACCTTTTTAAAAAATGCCGTAAGGAATGGAAAGCTTTTTTATTTTTTCACCATCAAACATTTAACACTTAAATTTCAAAATGCATGATCAGTTGTGTAATTTGAAAAAGCATTACATTTTAGATGACACATTTGAAAGAAATACTAAGTACCATAACTCAGTTGCATTTCTGTTTTCTCTGCTCAGTGCTGCTGGGAAGGCATGTATGCAAAGATATTATTAGTATGAAACTTCAGGATTGCTGTTGTGTTCCAGTTGTCATTAGTCCTAGTCAGTAGCTGGGACAAATACTGGGACATAAGGAAATAATAAATCATTTCCCTCCTCCTGGCCTGACAGTTGCTATTAGTGGAACGGGTAGTGTATCCAGGTGGTATACAACCGGTGACTTCTGACATAAATGAGAATCCATTAATCCAGGCAAAAAAATCTTAGAGCTGAATGTCAATTGTATTTTCTATACNGTGAGAATTTTTAACAAAAAAAAAAAAAAAAAAAAAAAAGAGCATTGTCTTCATATTGGTATACCTGTGAGGAATATAAAGTGGGTGAAAATGAAATGCAAGTTGAACCAAAGCACTTTAGGGTAATAAATGGACTAATGATCAAGTTCATTTACTGCTCTGTGCATCAATAAGAATTTGGTCTGCTCAGACTATTCAAGGAACAACCTAGATTGTAGTCCATAAACATAATTCCTAGTATGTAGCATTAATATTATATAAAGACAGAAACATATTGCAGCTCATAGTTTTTAATTCTAGTCTTTATTTCTGTTATTATGCTAAATTCAGTCAAGCTGTAAACATTACTCTGCAGTAAATGCTCTCAGTATTTCTTTTTCTTGTCGGTTTGTTATTGCTGGGACTCTAAGTGCTTTCAGGGGATTCCTCTGCCTGGGCTCAAAGCCAACATAAAGAAAGCACAGCTGGTTGTTTTGGGGAAAAGGGGACAGAAGAAGCCTTAGTGGAAGTTACTTGCAAAAACAAGCTTCAGTCCAGGCTTCTTCCATAGTTGCCTGAGAGCTGCTTTAAGCTGAGGATCTTGCATGTGGCCCTGCCTGAGCTACATTGCAGCTGTGTTACAACCATGCCAACACTTGATCCTGACCCATGAACTTGTCTTCCCAGCTTGAGAATCTCCTTGGCTCCTGACCCTTGAGCTTTGGGGAGCAGCCCCAGCCTTTGGTGCTCCCCAACAGTCATGCAATTAAGTCTTAATCTTTTTATTACTCTGTCTATTGCCAAAAGAAAATCCATCCGATTGAGTTCTTAACAATTTAATATGTGAATTTCACAGAAACTATGGAACTACTATCTCATTTTATAAGGCATTCACTGTGAAACTAGTATGGTGCAGGAACTGGTTTAAGTTCTCCTGAAAGCAGGCCTACAAACTTCAAAAATGTGAAGGTTTTGAAATACTTACACATACCCGTAGTGATAGATTGTGTTTCTCTTAAAGATGTTGCACTTTTGTATTGCATAACAAGAAATAAATTCCAGAAAGGTTTATTGAAATTTGTTATAATTGTGGCCATCAAACCATTTAGTGATTGTGGCATTATAAATATGTATTAGAATTAAAAATATGCTTATGACCACCAGTTCTTGATACTTTTTACTCGCCATGTTTTTCAGTGTTTCTACTGATCTGAAGTTTTCTTGATGTTGACAGCTATTAGTCTATGCCCTTTTCCCAAGGTATGTATATCAATAATTCTAGAGCTAATGAATTTACATTCCTTTTTTAGAGTTCTAAAATAGAATACTACATATATTCATTAGTTCCTTTTCTCACACTTCCTCTCACACAGTAGGTAAGAAAATGTAATCTCTAAATATTTAAGAATTAATCAAAGGCAGTTTATGGCCAGCTTTTTGAAAATTGTCTTATTTTAGGTGGTGGTTAATTTTTTTTTTTTTTAAAAATCATCCTACTTAAGGTAAATTGAACCTAATTCTCAGAAGGACTCGTGCCACTGTTCAGTCAGCTAAGCAGCATGAAGCATTTGGTGTCCTATAATTTTATGTGTAGTTTAGTGACACTTAGATAAGGGGACATGTGGTAGTTCAGTGCAATTTGTAAATTGATCTCCTAAAATACAGGAAAAATATAGTGTGACGTGAATTTGCTTGTGGACTTGAGTATTCAGAGCTAACCAGAGCTCAGCTATTGAACCTCTGTGTGGTCTTTAGCTCACCACTTAGCTTTTCCAAAAGTTGCTTTTCTCTCAATTGTAAACAGTGAATAATGTTACCACAGACTATTGTTTGTAAAACTAACAAAGAATGTGGGATTCTGGGAAAAGTGATAGTAAATGTAGACAGGACTGCAAAGTGTGTTTAAGGCTACACAATTCAGCAAAGGTTTCAGCAGTCCTGGTTTTCAGCATGCCATATAATTATGTAGTTCATATATTCTTACACTGTCTTTCTCACCGTGGTGTCTGAACTTCTTTAATATTTAAGCAATGTGAGTAACTCTTTTTTTTTTTTTTTTACATGTGGTTTCTTTTCTTAACCACAGTGTCCTTCCTTTTCCATCATGTAATAAGGTCTCATGCTGGTTCTCAGAGAGCCAGTTCATGACACTTTGTGTGTGTGTGCGTGTGTATTTACACACACATGTTCTATAAATAAACACATGCATTTTCCCCAAAAAGTTGATCAAAAAAGCTGATTCTTGTTCAAGTTAGTAAAGCAAATTCAGTTTTAATTTTTAAGATATGAAGATATAAAAGAGATATGAAGAGTAAAATAAATATGTAAGATTTCTTTTTTCTTCTGCAAACATTTTTAAGAAAGGCAAACCCCTTCTTCCCAAACCTTTTGTCCAACTTCATCAAGTTTCCCAAGAGAAGCTGTACCCTAGAACAATATTTCAAATGTCACATCTTCAGTGTCTCATTTTAATTCTTACAAAGATGGGAGACACAGTGATACTAAGGAAATTCAAATTTCTCTGTTGTAAGGAGCGTTACTGTTGTATAAAAACAAAGAAAGCATTTTTATAAACATTTTCTCTTGTAATGATGCAGCTGAAAAAATGCTGACTGTGAGGGAATGGGTATCATTGTATTCATGCTGACAGTGTTCTAAATTCATACCCTCAAAACTAAAGCCCAACCAAACCCAAGCATGTACAATCACCTGTATTTCCTGTAAGTTCTGGGGTTTTTTTAAACTATTTTACTGTCATTTAATTAAGCCTCCTTTTATGTGAGATAAGGAGATTTGCTTCTTGAATTATAGAATCACAGGTTGGAGGGGATTTTGGGATGTCACCAGTTCAACTCCCTGTTTAAAGCAGGGTCAACACTGAATTTAGACCGTGTTGCTCAGGGCCTTTTTTGTCAGATATTGGAAACTTCTGAGAAAGGGAATTCCACTACCTCTTGTGGCAACCTGTTGCATTGCTTCACTATCCTCACTAACTGGTTGGAACAGCCACTGTTTCAATTTGAGCATTATCTTTCTTCTGTTGTGCACCTCAACAAAGAGCCTGGCTTTGCCTTCTCTTGTGGGTCTTGCAGCCGCTGGAAGACTGGTATTAAGTCTCTCCTACCTGTTCTCCTTTCTACTCCAGACAAGCCCAGTTTCCCTCAGCTTCTCCTTGCAGTATGTCTGTTCCAGCCCCTGATAATCTTGGCTTGCTTGTACTGGGGTGCCCAAAAGTGGACACAGTATTTGAGATGCAGTCTGACAAGTAATGAATAAAGAAGAGAAATCATTTCTCTTAACCTAGCTGTGCTTTTCTTTACACAGCCCAGGATGCTGTTAGCCTTCACTGCTGGCTGATGTTTTTCCCGCTGGCCACCAGGAGCCCAAGATCTTATTCAGCAGTGCTGAGTGGCCTCTCGGGCAAGAGGTTAATCCAGCCAAAGTGCAGGGCTTTGCATCAGTCTGTGTTGAACTTCACATGGTTCCTATCAGTCCATTCTCTGACCTGCCTAGAGGCAGCCCTGCCCTCGAGTATTGAATATATTTGTGAAATAAACACTGCAGCTATTAATTACTGCTTTATGCTGGCATTCATTTTTGAAGAAAAATACCATGTCCAGTGGAAATTTTAGAGGAAATTTCAATATGATTATGAGATGGAAGTTTTAGGCTTACTGGAATCTGAAACTTCTGTTACAAAGGGTATAATTATTTTCTTAGTACCCATAGTGATTAAGGCATTCATTTTGTACTTAATTTCAGGGAGAACTAATAGCTCTGTATTGTCTCCCATAATGCTGGAGCACTAATTCAACTCGTGACAGCTGGAAAGAGGCTGGGACATTGGCTCTGCGCTGACTTGGTGAACAGAGTGCCACCTACTGAGCATATGTCCTGGTTTTGTAAATGTTAAATATGCAAAGCAGAGTCTTTAATCCAAATTCTGACTCAGTGCAATCCAGTCTATTAATAATATGAGTCGATGTTGTTACAGCCCAAGATGTGTCTGTACAAGCCAGAGAAATCTAAGATTTTGTACAGTGATAGCTAGGAAATCTTCCCATCTCCTCCTTCAATGTAGTAATAAAATAATGACATAACAGGGAATATATGTGGATTAAATTATGTTACTGTAAAACTGATGGAAGTGCAGCCTGCCTGCAGTCTGAGCATATTCTGAGAAAAGGAGAAGAAAAAAAAAATCCAGTTTTTAAAAAAGCATAGTAAAAACTGCTACTGCAATGAAGAAAATGATGGTGTCTGGTTCTGGGGGAGATGTAAGGACAGCATAACATGAAGAACAGAGAAACAACTGAAGAGTAGCAAAATCTTTACAAAACACTTCCTAAAACTGTTTATTGCCCAGTAAGATAAAGAGTAGCATACAGCTCTGTAAGCACTTGTGCTGTGATGTCTTTAGAGTGTGCTGCTTCTGTTTCCCATCTATAAACTGGCTGGTGCACCACCAGACTTGCTTGGTTTTGTTCTTATCCCATTTGGTATGTTTAGGAAGAAATACCACCCTTTCCTGTAGATTTTGCATCTTGCAGTGTGTTTCAGCGTTGTCCTTGAGCTAACTATGTTGTGTTTGGCTCAGTAAAGGGGGATTCCTGTCTGCTTTATACATTATTTAGGACGCAGCTATCAAAACTCAACAATGTTAAAATGTCTCCTAGGCAAGGTTAGAACGCACATTCCCCAACCGGTGCAGTGTTGTCTTCTGTAGCCAGATGATGACGTTTCTGCCATTGTCTGCTGCTTTTCTGCCATTATGTATTGTGAAACATGACATGCTGCTCATCATTTTGCTTCCCAAACTCCAACTAGGTGAAATAAAACATGTGTTTGCTCTGGCTGGAAGAACTAAAGCTTTGCACTTACAACATGATTTACAGTCATAGAAGAGTGGTGGCGTTTTCGATATTTTTCCCAATGAAAGCCAAGATAAGCGAATTCAATCTTATCAATATCTGTTGTGCTTCATGGGAGGCATTGATTGCCTAATATCTTATAAGATGTTAGGAAATAAATCCAGTTTATGGAATCTGTCCCTTCAGTCTTTATCAGGGCAAATTAAACTAATGGTTTGTATGCCTTTGACTTCAGTTATAGTCATTAGCTGTTCAGTTATTTAAGTTTGCTTTACATATTAGCTAGTTTGTGAACATTTCTTCTGTACTGAAGTTATTCACTGATTGCTACTGTCTCTTGAGTTTAGAAGAGCAAATGTATTAATGGTAGCATAGAGGAGTTTTCCTTGAATTTCCTCTTGAAACAGTGTTGCATCAAATGGTACCTTTGGCTGTGAATCAAAAAACAAAACAAAACAAAACAAAAAAACTTGACCAGTGGTACCTGTGGCTACTATTTTGCTCCTCACTTCCATGTGTCTCACTGTTATTCTCTGCACTGTGACAGGAAAAGATTGGGCGTGGTAATTAGACTACTGACCTGACACTCATCAGAGAAACCTAGTTATGCATCAGATACATTCTGCAGTCACGGGTAAGTCACTTCTCTGGGCTTCTGTTTCTATGAATCTTGAGCTTCCCTGCTAAAAATTTCTCCATAGAAGGCAGGAACTATTGGGAAAGAAATACAAATTAGAGTGAGCACTGTAAAAATTACTTCTATATTTCACTCTGTAAAGCAATACACGCTGGAAGGAAAACTGCTCTGCTAGTCTGGAGAAAAAAAAAAAAAAGCTACGCAACTCTGTGCGTTGAATGAGCTAAGCCCAGATGAAGGTAAACACGTGGCTGGCTGCTCGGTGGGGAAAAACGTTTGGCATTTTCATGTTGGTTGGCGCGTTTCACTGAATGAGAGTCTGATATGTGAACACTGCCTAAATGTTATTTCTTATTCTGAAAGTTTCGCTGTTTGTGAACACACTGGAGTATTGGAGCAGTCTACAGGGGGAGCAATGACGAAGCAGCTTCTTGATTTCCTGCCTTAGGAGGAGCAGCATTTGCCAGCATGCTGTGTTTTTCAGACTCGGACTAAGGCAACAGAGGAAGCCATATTCCAGTAGGCAAGCTGGAGGTTTTTGAAACCTTAGCAGCACGTGTTCTTGTGAGCGTAAATTTCAGGTGTCTGGTAAAACAGCCAGCAGTATAGATGACCTGAGTGTTTGTATTAGATACAAATCCTTTCTCCCTTCCCTGGTTTTCCACTTTTCTTCAGAAAAAGCTGTGGGAAAAAAAGGGACCAAAAGGGGGAAGAAAAAAACCGTGATTTCCTCTGCAGAAGTGTTTCCTTAAAAACAAAAAGCTTTTAATTTGTTTTTCTTTAGAGAGGAGGGCCAGAAAGCCTGATCACACAGCCCAAGAGGCTGGCGCTGAACTCGGGGCCTCAAACCTGCGAGTTTTGCCAGCTGTTGAACATGGCCAGCGCTTTGCAGGGCTTGGCTTCCAAATCAGTGCTGCAAACTCTCTCCCCGCCCCTTACTCGTTGGGGATTTCCCCTCCTTCCCTGCAAACAGCAGCCAAAGCCGAGCACAGAAGGTCAATCCAAGAGCTGTGAAAAAGGCTGGGGGGGAGGGCAGGCCAGTGCCGGGAAGAGAGGCTGTGGGTCGGCGGGGCTCTCCTCGCTGCGAGGAGCGGGGGAGGGGGGAGGAAGAAGAGGAAGAAGAAGAAGAAGAA
>VZRU01005399.1:70100-86560 GCA_013398155.1 Pedionomus torquatus | reverse complement strand
GGGGGGAAGTGTTTGTATTTATGATTTCACGGAGCCTTTTGTTCTTTCCTGCATCTAATACATAAGTCTACACTTACATTCACAGCTGGTTAGCAATGGGACAACTGAGACCAAAGGCAGAGACAGACTTGAAAGAGGAGGTAACAAAATGCTTTACTGGAAGTCTTTTCTGGTGCCATAGGACATAGAACAAAACCGTTTCCCGCCTTCTCCCTTTCTTGCAATCTCACTGCTGACAAACTAATGTACGTTGTTTGTGCCTTGGTGTCATCCTTGTTTTAAGGTGAGGTTATTGCCTTCAATGAAGAGGCTACAGAACTCTATTCTGAAGTAACCGTAGTGGCACAATGTCTAGAGTGGGAATGGAGATTTTTGCCCCAACTGGGGAAGCTTACTTATGGGGACTCAGGAGAAGGTGTGATACCTGCGCCTGAATTTGCATCTCCATGGCTGGGTGGTGTTAAGGCTTTGTACAGGAGGTCACACCCTCTCACACCTACTGTGTTTGAGACTGAGCTGGCTTTGTTATTCAGAAATAGTTATTGGCACCATCTGTGGACTTCCAGCAGATACAGATGCTTAAGCCTCAGGTAGAATAGCAAGTTTTTTCTTTCAAATGCGGATACTAGTTTGCCTATACAATGAATCCTCTATGGGGCCCTCTTCACCTCCTGGAATTACTGATTAGAAGGCTGACTTCTGTTTCTCTGTGGGGTGCTTAATCTCTTCGTGTGTGTTCTAGAGATCTGAGATGTGGAACTGAGATTTATGGATTGCACTCAAGAAGTCCGGCACCAGTTTCTGTATGGAGCAGGTTGAGGAGTTTCCCTCACCAGGTTACTTAGGTTTAAAACAGGCTGTTAGTGAACTGAAAATTCAAATAAATAACTTAGGTAAAATAACTTAGGTTATTTTGGTCTGGCTCTTCTGCAGAGTTATTTCATATTTTTCTGTTTCTCAGTTGGGTAGCTTTGGCAATGTTATAAAAAAAGTCAAAGATGGAAGAAACCAAAGTGGTAGATCAACTTTCTCCCTCGCAGCATACTTTCAGGGCATTTTTCAAAGGTGGTTATACATCTGTCAGCTCTACTGTACTATGTTGTTTTTTTTTTTTTATTTTATCCTGAAGATGAACAGCACTACTCAATTTTGCTGTGTGTTAAAAAAACATTTTAAGACAATGGTTCTCTCTGAGTGACTTGTGAGAAAAGTACAGTTTGGAGGTGGAATTTAGTGACAGCTGTAACTGAGTTATTGCGAGTGACAAAATTTGCTTGGGAAAGTGCTCTAAATTAAGTGTAGGATGCCTGGCTGTTTACAAGTAACTGTCTGAGCCATACAGTTTGGATGCATGGAGGGAATGTGAAAATCTATTGCCATCTTCAGTTACTCAACTAGTTTATTTTTGGGAGCTCATGAATTGGCAGAACATGGTGACCCAGTCTGAAGGGGAAAAGTATAATGACTTTGAATGTGGGAACCTTAGTGAATATTTTGTCAAGTTACTTGCTACTATTTCTTTGTTGCGACTATAGTGGAAATTTTAATTCTTTGCTTTCCCACTGAACATCTTTGCATAGTATTGATATATTTTAATGAAAATCTATTGCTGCTCTGTCAACATGAGATGGCTTACTTCTCCGATCTGTTGTATGATGTATTATGAGGTTTCCTTGTTTGAAAAGGGGAAAAGCATGATTTGGTGGTAGATTGCTTGCTGGTGACCCTTTATGATCTTCAACCCTTCGTTGGGAATAGCCATATTTCAGATTCAGAATTGGTCCTGGGCACAAAATGCTGCAAAATAGAAAAGACATGGCCATCTTGCATACAGGTAATACTGGATTGCAAACAAGCAAGGAGCTGAAAGAAGTTGTGTTTAAGTACAAAAGAATAGCTGTATTTAGCATGTCACTGATACTGCTTTTGCAGTCTGTGGCTGGAGAGACCCAGGAAATGAAGATCAAAAATTGACAGTAACAGCTGCCAAGTCTTGCAGAAACTTTGCCATTCCTGTTACAAGTTTTCTGCATGTGACTGTTTTGCACAAAATGATTGCCACTGAGCACACTGCATAAGAAAGAACAGGAAAGCTTCTTTGTACTGTGTTCATTGGAACCTCTACAACAGTCCTGGTTTAGAGAGCTGATACAGGGTTGCATGGAGTAACCGGGCAGTTTATTTGCAAAGAAAGGTGGTTTACTTTTGCCTTTCAATATTCTGTACTCTTACACCACCAGAAATTCTCAGCTATGTTGTCAGTGCTGAAAATAAGTTATTTGGAAGCATTTTACTTAGTGTTACTTGCAGTTGTCTTACAGAAAAGTTGAAGCTGTGTTCTTTAATCATTTAATATTCCTTATTCACACAGTTCGCTTGTTTCAGACCAGCGTTGCAGGATTTCTTACAAATTTTAACAACAGATGCCCTCCTTAACAACAATGCCTTTAAAGGGAAAGAACCACTGTTTTGATTTTTGTGTGTTACGCTAACAAAAATTGCTAACAGATGAAGAAATAATGCAAAGGTTAATACTTGGCACGCTAACTGGACTCCTGAAGACCACTTTGCTTTAAAGGTGACTTCTCCATCTTTTTTTTTTAATAGAAGTTTTGTTGTTGTTTTTTTTTCAATAAGGAAGATCTGGAAAACTCATATGTGTGTGGAACAATGTTAACTGCTAGCTTATCTGTTCAGTAACAGTCCCTTACTGTTATTAAATACAATTGCTGGAAAAAAATGTCTTTAGTCTCACATCTTAATTGAAGGCAGGGATGTTAATGTATTTTTTTAAGAAAGTTTTTCCTGAAGTGTATATTAGATGTTAGTTTCAAAAAGTTTGGGTTTTATTTTCAATATCCTCAATGCTTTCAACTTTAATAAATCTTACTCCTTTTGTCCAAAGTTTTAGATTAGCTGTTCCTAGCTTTAAGAATAAATGCTTCCTCATCACACTAACTTATAAAAAATTAAAATATTTCCAGCTGAAAAATCTTTTTTTCTCCTCCCCTTCTCTCCCCTCCTGCTCCTAGATTGTCTTAAATACAGGTTTAATCAATACAAACAGCTTGTCGGTCAAACATGAAAAATTATATAGTTGTTCTTTCATATGCTTAATACTTTGTTGCTAATCAGCAAGGTTCTGAAATTTAACTTTTGCAGTCATGTCTTCCAAGAACTTACTGAAAGCAAACCATCTGCTTTTATTTCAAAATTTAAATAAGGGAGTGTTTTTTACAATTCCTTGATGCCTGCAAAGACATTATTAATATGCTGGAGCCTTCATAATGCGATCAGATTTTTTGTTGTGGGGATAAAGTATCATTTTAAGAAAAAAAATTATGTAAGTAAACTACTTATGAAGTACTTCTTCCATTTAAATTGTTTATTTGCAGCATATGTAGTCATGTAAATGTATACATGTATACATACAGTATAGGTATAATATGTAGCCAAGGTAGAAAACAGCTGGTTAATGATCACAGGTGTTGCTTATTATTGTGACTTCAAACAAAATGTGCTTTGCAAATAGAATTCATCTCCTCTTCTTGCCAAACAAAATATCCAACTACACATTGGATACTGGTATAGGGGAGAACACCAACTTTGACCAGGCTGCAAGTAAGTTATGGCCTTAATTTCATTGAAGGCTATTGATAGAACCTCTTGGAAGCTGAGGTTTAAAGCAGTTGAGAGAAATACTTTAAGTTGTTTTTTTTTCCCTTGATGGTTGTGATGGTAGTGTATGGTTGCTTGATATTAAATAAAAAAAACCCAAACCTTCCCTGTTAGCGAAGTCTGAACACTGTGATGTAGCTCTTTGTAATCAAATTTATCATTTTAGGGAGCCTGCTTTCATTCTAATGCAGAAGTTGAAACAGAAGCCATGTATTTTCATTGCTTGAGAAAAAGCAGAACATGTAATATAACAGAGGGGTTGTATATTGAAAAATCCTCATTCAAGACCTACATTAACCTATTGCAGGATGCCTTTATGTGCACTGCTGGACAGGCTGCAGGACTCTGTGTTTGTGTTGCAAACGTCTGTTGCCTCGCTTGTCTTTGCAGGGGTTTTTTGTGCCTGGGGAGGACTAAATTAATGAAGGGAGAAGCCTGGATGTCGCGGCAGCTGCAGGCACAGGTCAGGGCATGCCAGGGCAGGGGGTCTGCCAGGTGCCTGGTTTTGGGTGAAGCCTGGTACTCATGTCCCTTGAGAGTGGTGAGCTCAACTGCAGGGTAGACACAAATCCTTTGAGAGATACAGTTTCTTCAGGCTGTCGCTTGAGGACTTGCTCAGCAGCTGATGCATTTCATTGGAAAGGCAACATCAGAAAAGCATGCTTTCAGTCTCCAAGTGGCTTTGGAGCAGCTGTACTACAGCTACATAAATATAACCTTCTGTAAGAGGAAATAACTCTTTACCAGATATATGCACAGATGGATTGTAATCCTACTGAGGCCAGTGTTTGCCTCAACAAGAGAAAAAAACTTTTTAGTAGAGAGCTATAAATGGAAATTTGTTCTTACACTGGCTTCTTGGTTCAGCAATTGGAGAACACTACTCCTGCCTAGTAGGAGTGAAATAGTCATCTTAGGGAGTCTGAAAAACTAAAGGAGCTCAGGAGATACAGCCCATGAGCTACAACAGCTATGTGCATTGAAATTTATTGGCCGCCAGATGTCTACGAAAGTGTCCGGGGGTTGTTCTTTTACAGCCGTGTGAGTGGACCTGAGTAACAGAGGTGTATGGGCCAGAGGCACCAACGTACTTGACGTCAGTATGCTCAGGGGGAGCAGGGGAGGATCACCTTCTCCTGCCAGGGGCAAACCCAGTGTCTTGCTACCTCCAAAATATAGATTTCATTTTGAATAGAAGAATAAGATTATTTTTTTTTTAAAAAAAGATTGTTTTTAAGATTGCAAATTTGGAAGATATTTAGTAATTACAGATGTACTTCCTAAAATATTTGTTTATAACTAGAGCAAAAATATGGAGCTAAAATTATGTGCAGACAGCACTTATGAAAGCTGCTGGTGCTTCAGGAAGGAATTATGATGCTAAAATAGTGGATCTGGTATAAGAGCATTCAAGGTTGATTTTTTTTCTGTAATGAATGAGAGAGTTCTTTAATGAATACTTCAATTGAGTATTGGTCATCACTTCCATCTTCAAATACCAAGATATATTAATGAAGAGGGAGTTGTTACTGATGGAATTTTGCTTTAAAAAGGCACCTTCAAACTGAAAGCAAATTTGTAGATTAAAACAACTTTCTGTGTCTTAAAATAAATGGATTGTATCTTCTGATGGAAATGGTGCCAGTATCTTGAGGGGCCATGTGATGAATTTGAATGTCTTAAAGACTAAAAAGTGACTTTAAGTTAGTGTATAGGTTTACAATTGTATGTCTGTTTTTTTTTTTCTTTCTTAAAAAAAAAAAAAAAAGAGGTTGTTAAGCTTCAGTGTGGGAGGAAAGAGGTGGCCAGTGATTGCTTTTAAATGCTGATGTTTTCTACAATGCCTGGGAAGGCCATGGTGCTGCTTTTGTGGTGCAGGATCACTGGGAACCCTGTGGCAGAAGAGACAGCAGCAGATCTCTGGCGAGAGCTCGCTGTGCTCCACAGGCCAGTTTTCCACAATCCTCAGCAAATTGCTCACCACTGGTTATTCTTTCCACATGTGGATTTCATGTGTGAAACTGCTTTAGGGAGTTGAAGCCAAAATTCAGGAGCTGGAAGGTTAATTATTTCCCCTGCCTTTTTGAGTGTGTGCGATTTGCCTGGAGGGAGAGAGGGGAGAGTATTAACTATTTACAGGAATACATCTGCCCTCATTCCTCCCCAGAATGATTGGGGAAATTATTCCCAGGTTAGTTGAGAGCAGCTAAGTCTGCTCTCAACAGTAGGGACTGTTGTACATACACAGATTAGCAAGAAAGACGCCGTGGGTAGGTACTGTTACTGAAGAGTTAGTTCTCCACTGTGAACAGAGAAGAGATGCGCCCATATTTGGCTGAGGAAATTTTTACTCTTGCAGCTCGGCAAGCGGAGTATCTTTTTTGCTGTGGACTTGACTTGAAACTGTTTATTCAAAGACCACGAGAAGTGTCGTTTTACTTGCTCACGGTATAAAAAGCTTGAAAAGTTGGAGCGTGGTGAGCAATTTCCTTTTTTAGCATTAGAGTTGCAGTTCTGCTTATTTTAGAATTTGACTGGAGAGCTGGTGAAGTGATACTGGGAGCTGTGCAACTGACAGGTGGGATTTCTTCCAAACTGTTGCTGTTAAAACTTGAACCTTTAAATCCACTGTCTGCTGAATGTTAGGGGGAGATATGTGTGTGAAACTTTTAAATCGATTTTTCAGCATTCAGAGTCTTACAAATTATAAGCAGATTCTCCAGTGATACTGAGAAATCTGGCACACAATATTCATTCCACATCCAAAAAAAGAAGTATTAATGCCTTTTCACCATGCAAATAACCTGTGCATAAAATTAAAAGATACATATTAACAAGTGAAACGTTTGGGAAGACCTATTCAAGGAAGGGAGCTGAGAAGTACAAAACTGAAATGGTAAATAACTGCTTTTTATTGGTTGTAGCTTTTTTATGTCCTAATCTGTCCTGTTATTTTCAGGTAAGGTAGAAGTCAAACAGTTATATTTAAGAAATCATAAATTATGAGAAGTTACTAAAAAAAAAAAGGCACACTGAGACGTGTCTTAATTGGATGGAGCTTTTATGTCTTCAGAAGCAGTTTGCCCTGCTGTGATACCTTTGTGTGGAATTAGGTATATTAGGAAGGCATTGTGTTTGAGAAAATGGACAAAGTGTGCTGGGAATGTAGGTGCAAGAGGAAGTGCATCTTCAGGGACTGCTATATTTCTGGTTTCAGAAGACGTATATTTTCTTCTTCCTGCTAGTTTTTTTGTCGTCTCACCTTTCTCACATATTGGCTTCCTACGTGTTTCAACATGGAAGGAAACCAACTATTGTCCTTGACCTCAATCTAAAATTGAAAGTGGTACGTTCTTCAGCCCCGGGCCTCTGAAACTGCTGCTTGGGGAAATCCCTGTCTCTTCGCAGCTGCTCCTGTGAAGCTTTATGCCAACACCACAGTCACACATCTCGCAGAAGCTGGGCTGAGGTTACCTGGAGAATGTGAAAACCTTCTTTAAGCAAAGCCATAAGTTTAGAAATGGCTAAAGTAATACAAACACATCTTGTTATGTGCAGAAACTGTGTACTTGAAGAAGCTACTCCTTTAACTTAACTTTTTTTCCTGATGGTCTTAAGTGCAGGTAGTGATGAGTGTGAATTTTCTTTGGCTTTTTTGTTTAGTTTTGTGGCTCTGAGAATATTTTCATGACTCTGATTTGGCAGATGTTGTCAGCAAGGGAATCTTGCTCCAAGGGAACTTAGCATCCAAGATTTTTAATATGGAAGAGAGAGAACAAAGCTGCAAATGTAAGTGGTGGGAGGTTTAGGAACAGAACTTAATCTATTGTAATAGGTGAATTTCATCGCAGTTATGTGCAAATTAGTACTTGTTCTTTCTTAGCAAGTAATACTGTGACTTAGCATTCCTCATGCATAACTTTCAAGGCTTTTTTTTTTTGTGTGTAAGCAGCTACTATAAATACATAGCTTTTTATGGTAAGGAGGAAAGCAAGACTTGCAATTTTATCTCTAGTGTTCGCCTTTAAAAAAACTCTGGCCCCTATTCTATTTTTTCTCTGACGTTTGTTATGTTTCACAACCAAATCTGTGATGGTTCTGCTCCCTTCTCCTCCTTCTCCCCTTTAAATGACAGAAGTTGGTAGCTGCAGAGCCAAGGACTGTGGTTCTCCCCCACTTCCAGGGCCTCAGAAGGGACAGTGGTAGCACTGGCAAATCCCCTTCTGCACTCTACTGAAAGAGCTTTGTTCCTGCAGACCAACTGCTGCCATCTCTGCTGCGTTCCTGCTAAATATCAGTATGAGTTTTGCTCTTAACTTGGCTGGAGACAGACTTAAACAGAAGCTTTGGTTAAAAGTTTCAAGGGGTGGAAGCTTGTCCTTGCATGGGTGGGCTCTGAACATGTGCAACTCCAACACATCTGTTTCTTGTGGGCCTGAAAGCTGTTTCTCATTTGTGGTACCTCAGATGTTGCAGTTGTGGGAAAAGAACAAAAATTCGTTTCCCTTGGAGTGGTTGTCAGGAAGGAGGTTTCAAGGATGGGAGGAATATACATGTAATGGTAATTGCTAAAAGTGCTGTCTTACAGGATTTAAGAGCTTTCCTTCCTTTTCTTCTTCTTTTTTTTTTTTTTTAATTATTTTTTAAAATTTATTGTATTCTGTAATTCCAAAGTGTCCTTTTATGTTTACAGTGATCATAAGTGATGTAAACAGATGAAAATATGTACCAAAGCTAATCTAGTTATAGCTAGAAATGGGTATATTCTTTCCCTTCTGTGTTCATTTGAATTTGTAGTAGCATGCAGGGAAGGATTTGATGAGGCTATTCAGCATCATTACCCAATCCTGAGACAAAATTAATAAGTATGTCAGGTTTGCATCTGAATAGGTCTGACTGGTATTCCTGATTCACCCTGTGTGTCCCCTGGATGCTTCTGCAGCCAAGGCTAGTATATCACTGATGCATATATGCCTTATAGGTGATAACTCTAACAAAAGCTAAAAAAAAAATTCATTTTTATATTGGCAATAAGCCTGCATTCACTGCTATATGCTTATCATGAGTTTATTATTGTGCATGACATACAGTCTCATGGGTATGACACTGAGTTGGATTCCCTGCTCTGTTATAGGCCTCTTGAAGCAAGTCACTTCATGGTCTCTCTTAGTCCCCTTCAATAAAAAGGGAATAATAGTAGTTCAGTCCCTTAGAGGCGTTGCCAGAGTAAGTGCATTGAAGAATATATAGCACTGTTATACTATGACTATGAGGCTGTACCGCTGTGTAAGATAGAAATTGCTGTAATTCATTTTCTGTACTACAGTGCAAGAAATGAAGCTGTGGACAATAAGAGGAGTACACCTGGCTAGTATTGTCATTTTCTTAAAAAAAAAAAGGACAAGCCCCCCAACCAGTAAGGCTCATGCAGGTGGAAGAGCTCTTCCCTGCAGCTCGTGGTTCCAGGCACAGCTCATGGACTGTTTAGCGGTATCACAGAACGCTGCATCTGTGGAGTGTTGGCTAGAGATCTCTAGCATGACACTTCATGTATATATTGAATGTTAGAGCTCTTCTACAGTATGGGCGGGTGAACTCCTGTGTGCTTTAGAAGACATTGTGATTTTTACAATCAAAGTAGCCTTAACATTTACATCAGGGTTGGGGGGAGGTCTATGGGGTATTTTAAGATATAGTGTTCAATACCACTTTCTGAATTTTTGTGCATCTCTTCAAAATGAAGATACTTTACCTGATGTTGTGCAAATACAGTCTGTATCTGCACAGTATGAAGGAGTGATTGGTAGACAAAACTGAGATCAAGGAGTTCCAGAAGCATAATCTCTTGTTGGCTACCACTTCATTCTTATGTGCAAAACAAAGAAGAGAGACTAAATTGACTACCTGTTAAAAAAACTAGAATGTTGCATGTTATACCTTGTGAGATTGGGTGAGTTGGTGTTAATATGTTGCTTTAACTATTGCAGTGTGTTATGTGAATGTTAAGTATTCCAAAACTGGCAAGTTACTTCAACTTCTTTATTTTTTTTTTTGCCTTGGTTGATTTGTAGATCTCTTCTAAACAGGGGAGAACTCTGTAACAAATGTCAGCTCCTTTTGACAGGAGACTGGGTGTTCATCCTTACTGTTTGGAGACTTGTTGAAAATAGTAAAGTCATCAGAAGCTGTGGGATATAAGCTGAACTGATAAACTATTTGAAATGAGACAGTGCATCTAGCTGGTATGGAGAAATGCTTCAGAAGCCACTAGATGTGTTATGGATGGTAAAGGAGCATCAGCCTCAATTTCTTTTCCTTAATTGTGAGAGGATCAGGTTAACAATCCATACAACTGAAGGGATGATAGTTCATCAGCCTTTCATTCTGGGAGTGAAAACTGTATTATGTAAAGGTTTTGGTTTGTTTTGTTTTTTTCTTTTAATTGTTTGCTTGGTTGTTTGTTTTGGTTTTGTTTTTTTTAATGGTTAGTGATTTCTTTTGGAGATAGATGGTAGAGAGATGTTTTAGTGCTGGTTTTTGTCAGTTAGGTTGACAGTGGGACTAAATAATTTGAAAGATCTCTTTCAACCTAGGCAATTCTAGGATTTTATGGTCAAGTGTTTAGCACTGATTCTCTTAACCACTTTTTCTAGTAAGCTGCTGTGTGACTTTCCAATTATTATGGCCTGGGTTTTTTTGGTTTTTTGCTTGTTTGTTTGTTTGTTTGTTTTTTCCATAATTGGGAAGGACTTATTATTCCTGTTAACAGCAATTACTTAGTTTGTATCTCTAGCAAATGTAGCTATTCGAAGTGTAATGTGGGAGTATTGACCCAAAACATTATGACTTCAATTAGAGTGAATCCTGGAACAATATAAATACAGAGAGTAAACTATGTACGTGCAGGAGGAAATGTAAAAAGCATGTTCTATTTCTGATCTGCTTAACACTCATGGAATTCCATTGTGCAGGTGGATTAATATGTAAATTTTAGTTTTTCCTATAATGTTGAACTTGGTAATTACAACCTGAATTTTGTGTTTTACTCAAAACTGTGTCTTTTGCTCAACTTAAAATAGCTTTGTAAGGACTATTAATAGAGGCCTATCTTCTCGTGCTGTTATGAAGTGGTATTTTTCCTTTATAAAGCACAGGTGGTTTGTTTGGCTACACTTGGGCTTGTTGAGCTGAATCTGACTTTGCTCTGAGTGACACCAGCCTTATACTTATGTCCAATTGTGGAAGTGCTTTATAATGCTAGCAAGGATACAAATAAACCACTACAGAAGTAGAAGAGGCTTGCTTTGGATTTGATCCAGCCTTGGTGCCAACCATCTGTTTGGTTTTTTTCCTCCACTGAAATCCCTGTAGCTAAAAGGAGGAGATTGGGCAGGTAACTGGCAGGGACCTCTGAATCTGGAGACCTGGAGAGCGCTCTGATTCTTTAATTAAAGATTAAGAAATCAGAGTGCTCTCTGGGCCCCTGGATTCTTTAAACCTTGCAGGCTTCCACCCTGCGATGATCCATGTGCTTGTCCATGTTTTTCAGTGTTTCTCTCCCCCAGTAATTTCTGAGCTGTGTTGCTGTGGTGCCTGACAGCCACAGTCACAGCTGAGGGCTTACTGTACCTTGTAACGGACCAGCACAATAAAAAGACCCTTTTATATTCAACAGTGACCACAAGACTTCTTAAAAGACATACTTTTAGAAATTTGAACTCAAGCACTGTCAGTGCTGTTAAAGACCGGCTACTTGAGTAATTTTGTAATAGATTATCTCAGTCAATACTGGCATCTGTCTGGCTGCAAGTGCATGGATGTGGATGAATGAAGATCAGCAGTGCTTCAGCTTAGATAACTGCTGAAAAAACAGAAAGGGGTTGAGTGAGGCATAGAGGCATATGACAACAGAACAACTATGTTATTATAAGTGTGACCTTTTTCCTTCATTTTTGGCCCTGTTCTCCTTCTGTGGTTATTGCTCCCCTGTTGCATCATGTCTCAAATCAGACTTACAAGCTCTCTGTGGAAGAATCCCTGTCTACCCCGTTAGTGGGTACTGTTAAAGATAATATGATATTATGACCTTCATGAATGTCAGTGTATTTGGTTCCAGGTATTGTTCTAATTTTATGAACTGATCTGAAGTGGCTTTTTAAAGATGCATGTCTGTAGCACAGCTGGAAATTGATCTCAGATCATCTGATGTTCTAGTTAGGCTTTAGTGCCAGTGGTTTTCCTGCCAGACTTGATGATGCGATGCTTGCTTGATGGTGTCAAAAGTGTCTCTGCTGAGAGCTGTGACCTAGGTATTGAGTGCACTTAGGTCTCTCATGAAGAAACCTTTCCCCTTTCTCTTCCCTCATATGTAGGCTGTTACTTCTTACAAAGCTTTAAAGGAATCTGTGAAGCGCTCAGATGGTGCTATTTCATACACTGGAAGCCTACGTGTGCCTGGTTTTGTAATGGAGCGCTGGAGAGGTCAAGGTAGAAACAACTGAACCTCCAGCCATCTTTCCTTTCGCAGTTCAGTGAATTCAGATGTGTTTTCTTCTCTGGGATAAAGTGCAGAGAGATTTGGTCTGTCTCTGAGGTGCAGCCATGCAATTCTGGTGTGTTTGTGGTGGAAGAGGACACATAGTTATGGCAGGTAGGTGGACGTGAGGGCAGGGGGAGCCTTTTGGCCTGCTCTTGCCATTTGGGCTTTAGAGCCTGCTGCGATTCCTGCAAGTTGGAGTATTGGTCTCTGTTGCTAGCAACTACCTTCCCAGACAGCTCCAAACAAAAAAGCTTAAAATAGCTATCTAAGTACTTACAATTAAAAGAACTACTAACCCATTTCCAGTGGGAAAGAAGAGTATGTTCCTGTAACTTTAAAAGTCTGAAAGCAGTGTTTCATACTCCTTAATTGCTGTGCTCTTTCTGTGCACTAAGGCTGGCCAAGCCTCTTCAGATCATGGTGTTTATCATGATGACAGAATATAATAACTAATATTCCTAACTTCAATACAGTTTATAAACATTAACTAATTTAAGAAACATACCATATACCTATTTTGTTAAAGGGTAAGGCTGCAGTGTGTTGCATAGCCATTTGTAAAGATGGGCTTTCCTGCCTATTTATTTACAAAAGTCCAGTTTATGTAGCTGTCTCTTTTTCACAGTTCTCTCTAAGAAGAGCAAGATGAACGATGAGTCTGGTGCTAATCCTTTGTTTTTATGAGATGAGGTTTGGGCAAAATTTTAATTACTTTGGAAATACCATTTGAAGTTTTGAGGATAAATTAAATTGAGGAACTAACTTTTATTTGCTGTACTACCTTTTCGATAGCTGGTAGAAACAGGATGGTCAGTTCCTTGACAAATCTGGGTAGTATTTTGTGTTGGGTTTGTTGTTTTGGGCTTTTTTCCTTTTGTTGTTTGTTTATTAATCTGCTAAGGTTTGAAATTCCAGTCTGTCTTATTAATAGTTTTCTTCTTCATCCATGCTTATTTTGTTCTGGTGGAGCTGTTTGTGTAAGCCAGGTTTTGCCTGTGTTTTTGTCAGGACAAATCTAAGCAGTACTTAGTGGGCATTTTCTTTGTAACAACTTTTTGTATCTTTCTTGTCCCTTTAAAACAAAACTATGTGGGAAATTGCAGGTGCATTTTGAAAAGTGAACCTCCAATGCCTGTACTGAGTTTACAGCTTGAGTAAGACAGCCCGAACTGTCGATTATTTTTTGAGTGTTCCTTGGAAGTACACAACTCCCCTCTCCAAGAAATACTATCTGAAAACTTTCTTTTGAGATGCATCTGTAATTCAGACCCCATAATTAAAAAAATCAAAAATCCTTCTCTGTAACTTTGTGTGTACTAGAATGCATCTGTGTCTTTAGATGGAATGTCACGTCCACATATATAAATGGTGGGTCAAAATACAATCAGTACATACTTAGTGAGTTTTAAGACAATATGAACAGAAAATAAAGCTGCCCAATTAAATAACATCGATGAGAACACATTTTTCACTGTCTCTCCTTTAGTACATCCTTTACTGGATAGACCAAAATGTACTACTTAAGTAGAATTTGCATTTCCCTTTGTTTGATCAGCTCATGAGGTGTAGTTAATACTTTCTTCTTGGGCATGTATATTTTTCCCAAACAATATGGTAATTCTACGTTTTGCGATATTTTGCTTGCCATAGGTAACTAGTCTGTCATGCTAAATGTCAGCAATGGTCTAGATTGGCGCAGTAGTTTGTCACATCTGGTGGTACAATACAAGCCACCCGACTCTGATGGCACATGGTCTTCAGCACGACCCTTGTCTGCTGCTTCACCTCACAGGGCTAATGGGTTTCACTTTTGACTCTCTGCTTAGTAGAGTGGTTTAACCCAGCTTCATCAGTTCCAAGCCTCTGAAAAGGGGAAAGTGAAAGTGGTAGCAAAGTAATTTTAACCATGCTGCCCTCAGGGCAGAGGCGCCCTTGAAGTCAGTCACAGCTTCAGTCTCTCTCGGCAATAGAAATGGGCCAATCTCGTGAGAATTTGGGTAGGCCATAAACAGTCTTGGATGTGTACCACTTAGGTATGTGTTTGCTAGCTAGGAGCAGGTACCTTCAGGCAACAGTGGAAGTTGTCAGGCTTCCTGGATGCTTTGTTTTCCGTTTTGTTGTTCTCTGTCTGTCTTTCTGTGAGGCAGCTTCCCTTTGATCTCTTTGTCCCTGTTATGGGGATGCTGTAGAGTTCCTTTTTTGCTTGTGCACACAAGTTTATAGACTTCATTGATTCTAGGACTTTCATGTGATACATTTCCCTTGATTAGTTCTTTACGTGGAGGTGTTGGGGGAATGATTGTCACCTACTAATAATCTTTCGTAGTGCGCTTCTTTTCAACTGGAGACTGTTCAGTTGGTTGGTTTTGCTTGTTTACTTTGGGCTTTGGTCACTGCTGTTCTGTGGTGCTGGACTTCTGGAAAATACAGCTTGTGCTGCAGATACAGCCTTTCTTAGGTACCTGTGGAAGATGCTGTATCGTTTGGGCAAAGGTGACAGGGACATAAAACCATCACCCTCCATTTGTTTTTGGCTTTCTTGTACACTGTTGTGTTTCTCAGTTGCTTTAAACTTTCCCCTGCCTTTCTCCAGAAGACAGCCTGCTGTGCTTTGCTGTACAGAATTTACAAATGTGGTCTGTTTTTTCTTGTTCCCTTCTGGGGCGATACGTAGGAAAGCCGTGCTATTACCCTTCCTCTTCAAGGTGTCTGAAGGTGGTGAGTAGGAGGTTGCAAACAATCTGTTAGGAGTTTTGATGTAGCTAAACTGTCTGGAAGCAAATGTGACAAAGCGAGGGTGTGGGAGAGGCTTTTGAGGGAGAGACTGAAGGTGTTTTAATGTAGAGGAGGTTAAGCATAGGATATGGATAAGCTGTGCAATAAGCTTTGCATATCTTCTCTACCAAACACAAAAACTATCCCAGATTTTCATCATTTTCTTGGTTCTTACTCCAGACTGTTGCAGCAGGTGGTGGTGGTGCTTTCGCAGGGACAAATTTCTGTTAGCCTGGACCAAGTTTCTTGTTTGTGATGCCTTCTAAGTCTTTGGTCATTCTAAAAAAAACCAAGCCACCAAAACTAGAAACAAAACCTACCCTATTGGACTACTTCTGTCCTACAGTTGCACTGGAGGAATTACATTTTCTTTGCCCTTTCTGCACATGTATGAATAAATGAATAACACATTCAATTTTTATCTTGCGTGTAGAGTTAAACTTGTGCTTTTTTGCAGGGTTGGAGGGGAACTGGTAGCTAGTATCCTATATTCTGTTCTTCATTTTTTTGACCAGGTTTGTTGTGTGATGTTAGAAATGAGTTAGTTCCTCTGGTTTTGTTCCTCATTAGTAAAAATGTGCGTTATGATTATTTACATGTTTCATAAATGTGGGATTTGACCATAATAATGAGCTAATTTGCTCATAATTTAGAGAAGGAAGGTTCGGTTGCTCTGTCTCAGAAGTACACTGAGTAGTTTGCTGCTTTTGGTTTAAATGTAAAAATTGTTCTTGGAATCTGTTCATCTTTATTAAAAGTGATTGAGCTTCTTGCAGGGGAGGTCAGTAATTTGAGTTGCTGACAGCAGGAGGATTTGGTGAGAAATGATTCTCATCACTCTAATTCAACAGATTTCCTGTAAGGAACTGTGACAGCATTGTTTCAGTTAAGGCTGAAAACCCAGGAACACTTTTTAATTTTCATGTGAAAAAAAAATATAATAAAAGCAAACAAAACTAAAATAGAAGTATTTAAAAGCTGAGATTAAACAAGTGAAATAGAAGATGGTCTGTAACCACTCATTATTTTCTGCATCCTTACCTTTGCCGAGGTTTGAGGAGAAGTCAGCGTCTTTCCTGAATCATTTCTGCAGCATTCTGTCAGAGACAATTGTGTGCAAATGATCTCAAAGGAGATTAGGAATGTGCAAAATTTAAACCTGCTTATCATGCCAAGTATAGGTGATGTAGCAAATAAACTGAGCAGAGCCTTCAGCAGGTGGGCTGAAGAGTAGAGTTTAAGGTTACTACACTATGGGAGGGCATGAACTTGGTGCGTGAAATGGTACAAATTTGTGCATACTTAGTGAAAAGAATATTTAGAGAAATTAAATAATGGTGAGTTGTTATTAAATGTACAGTCAAATAGTTTTAAAGGGAGATAAAGATACTTTTTATTAAATAGTTCCACTGAGTGTTTTTAATTTGTCCTCTAATTAAATTTAATTAATGAACTTTAATTTAAAAAA
>VZRU01005399.1:21695-69991 GCA_013398155.1 Pedionomus torquatus | reverse complement strand
AAAGGTTTTTTAGCAAACTCTCCAGGCTAATGATAAACAGGGACAAGATGGTAGCAACACATTGGGATCTTTAAATGATTCTGCAGAACCTACTTTGGGTTGAGTAATATCTACAATGGATGCTCAGGGCTGGTACCATCCCCGTGGATGGCTCCAGTTGCCTGTGCCCCACACTCATCAGATAAAGGACTTTATTAGATTGAAAAGAGCATCCTGGCTGCAGAGATGACTCTTTAGCTCTTTTGCATACTTAAGCAAGTCTTTCAGGAGAATTTGTCTAAATCTAGCCCATGTGGTGTTTTATGTGTTAATGATTTTCTTTAATGCTTCAGTGCAGATATGCTTGAGAAGTTTTAGCTAAAAATGCAAACCCTAACTTCTGTCACTGAGGTGCTATAGGTTACTTTGCTTATGCCTTTTTCATTCCAGAAATTACTGCATAAGTGCCCATTGGGTATTTGTTTATCTGATTTGATGTTCTTTTTAGATCCAGAAGAGAAAGCCTTGCAACATGAAAAATTCCTAGAAAAACTGAAAGTATTCACAGTATTTAAGGAGGTAATATACAAATTATATTCATCTGAAAAAAGTTCAAGAGATGTTCTTGCCTGCCAGAAGTTTCTGGAAGTGAAAATAACTGATGATATTGCATGCCAAATCTTAGAGTTACTAAAACAGAATATACTGATGCTAGGTTCTGCTTTTTCTCTGTGCAGTATAAAAGCAATGCAAAGTATTATAACATTTCAGTATATTTGGAGACAAGACACAGTATCTTCTGGGAATTGCGGTATGAGAACTGGCTCTGTGCTTTATTCCAAGGAAAGAAATGGTCAGGGGCGTACTGCTCCAAAGCACACTTAAGCCTGGAAGCGTGTTTCTGTTTTACTGCGGTACTGCAGGCTGACTCTTGTGCTGAAATTAAAGTAAAACAAAACAAAAAAACCCAAAGCTGGTAATTGGCTAGGATGATGATAATGTGAGCTCATCCCTCAACCTCAGGGAGGGAAGCCTACTTAGTCATAGAGTGAGCAGTGCTCAGGCAGGGGAGCTGCCAAGTGTGAGCTTTCCTGGAGCAGAGTCATGCTGCAGCTTGAACATCTATTGCTTCAGCTTAAACTGTGAACTGTTATTATTAGGGTATCCTGCAAGATACTTTTTTGCAGTTTGTATAGAAAGAAATTTTAAAGAGCTGATTTTATGATGTTTCCTTCTACCATCTAATAATGGATATACCAAATCCTCTTTTTTTTTCTTGGTGATCTCTTAGGATTTATTTATTTTTGCATGCAGTTGAGAGAACTGGAATGTTCAATAAGCGTGTTTTGTTCAATGTACCTTAAATCTCTTTCCTTCCTGGTAATGTCAAATTTGCTATCCTGATTTTTGTGCTGTTGGAACTTCAGTTGTTCTTCAATTACTACAGTCTTCTCAAGTGACAAAGTAACTTCCTTAAGAGGTGTATAGTATTTCTGAGGACTCCCTTTATGAAACACGTAAGTACATACGTAGTTCTTTCCCTCCTTTAGATTATCTCTGAACTTAACTCTTTTGGTAAACTTTGCATCTTAATACTTCTGTTACATCACTTTCCTAGAGATGCGTACTTCTAAACAGGTCTGAGTTAGCCTTTGCAATGTTGGTGGGGCTTCTTATTTGGCAATGAGAAAAACAGAGCCAAAGTTCACAAAAGTGGTTTGAAGAGCTATACTAGAGCAATGTTCTGTCACTAGCCTAAGAGCCTTCTTTCTAAAGGTCTTCTAGAGAGTTGTGTATTGCAAATCTCAGCCGCCACTATTAAGAACAGTGTCAGCTGTTCAGTAGGTTTTTTGGTTTGTTTGTTGTTTTTTTTAAAGGGTTAAAAACAAGGATCCTTGAAGTTGTATGCCAGTTTTTGGGCAATTACCTTCGCATTCTTATTAAAACTGTAAAAAAATCTGCAGCAGTTTCTAAAGGTTGTCTGGCAGGTTTAAATTTGATCTAGTGATAATGTTTTCTGATACAAAGAATGTGAGGTTTTCTATATATCAGAATTATGTGACTAATCAATACAAAAGCGCTCAGAAGCATCAGTGGAAGGAAAACTTCAAGGTTGTCTGTTTTGGAGAGAAAAATAGCTTGTGATGATTTCAGAAAGTATGATACTGTCAGAAACCAGTGTCGGTAGTAGTATTTCGGGTATTGTGGTTTAGCTGTCAGCTCTCATTTGCTGTCTGTCTCACTGCTGTCATTTGCAGCAGTGCTGCAAAAAGCAAGGGGAGAGAGTAACACTAATGCTCCTGAAAGGCATATAGCAACCTTTCCATCTCTACGTTTTCCCTACCAGCAATCCAGTTTCCTGCTGTAGGATGTTTTTTCCTCTCCTAATGAAGTTTTGAAATAAGAAAAACTTAATGAAATCCTGGTTTGTGTACTAGTTGCAGTTTAGAGAGAATTTTCCATCTCACGTGCCCATAATTTCTCCTGGAGTTATTTTTGCCCTGTTGAAAGAGGACTGGAAAACGAGCTGAGATGTTGTTCTTAGAGGAGGGAGAAACGCCCTGGCTCGGTGACACGGGGTGGCAGAGATCCACAGTTTGTAGCCAGGGCGAAGCGGGGGGAGTGTGGGGAGGAGAGTGATGGAACAGCCCGAGGAAGTGACTCACTGCACTCTGAAACACAGCCCCGTGGCTCCAGTAGCCTTGAAACCAGGCTTGGCCTCTGAGGTGGAAGTTGCGTAAATTAAACTCTTTTGTCTTTTCCTCCTCCTCATGCTCCCAACCCCGCCCCAGTATTAAAATCTGCACTGTAGCCGTATCGGTTTGGAGGGAGCTTGGGTTGCAGGACTTTGGGGTGCTCTATGCTTTTGATTTATTACTTTTCATTTATAGGGAGAGAGAAATTATCTGTCATTGGAGGGGATGTATATGTTAGTCTTACCTGCTCCACTCAAGAGAAATTTGATTTTATAACAGAAACGATGCAGTAGGAATAGGTTTTTAACAATTTACTTAAATCTTTCTGAAATATATTGGCAGTGTGAAGTGGAACAGAGTGAGTGCATCTTAAAAAGAGATAGTAATAGAGACTTGAACTTAATTACTTGACTGTTAGTAGTTTGAGAATTTAATTAAACTTAAAAGTAATCTTCTTAAAAGGTTTTAGGTGCCTTACTAGAAATACTGGTGTATGTGTTAACACATCAGACCTTAATCTTGCAAGCAGGGCTTCTGAAGCCTACGTTTGTGAATAGCTTTTTTCTGTGGAAGAGGAGGATAGAATTGTCCCTGTCTGCACGTTCTGGAAAGGTTTTCTCCTATAATGTGTGTAGCTTTACAGTAACTTTACAGTAACGGGTATTTGCTGGTGTCCTGGAGCAGCTGTAACAATCTGCTTGAACTACTTTTCCACGTGTGACCTGAGCAGGAGCAGTTGCTTTCAAGTTGAAGGAAGCATCTTGAGAGGGCAACAGATTGTGTAGACCTTGACCTCAGTGCTTGGATGCTTGGTGGGTGGTTCTTAATGGGAAAGCAACTGTAATGATTGGGAGAGGGGAGGTGAATGATGGGCTGCTGCCTGAGCCTCCCTTCAAAGCACAACTTACTGCGTGTTTGGCTGCAGCCTTCATGTGCCCGTGTGTGTTTTAAATGTCTTTGGGAAGCGTGGTCTGACATGATTTTTTTCCATTTGGTGGCCCATAAGTTTTTCTTTGTGTTTTTGAGTTCAGATTAAAACCAGATTATTCTGGCTACAGGAAGACATAGAAGTAATTGGCCGGATGAGAGGGAGTTGAAGAGAAAACCCTTCGGAATGAGTTTGAGGGCTCAGTCAGAAGTCTGTGCAGTTGGGAGTTGCATCATGCAAATATATATAGCATAGTATCTGTTTTGTAAAACTTAAGTTGTTCTATTTTACATGCTTTTAGCAGATCAGATCTATTGTTTCTTACACATATTATCCTGATGTTCATTTACAGGGGAAATAGGACAGACATCCGCATTGTCGCTTATCACATGAGGGTTTTTATGCCAGTTATTTCTGTTGATGATTCATTGCAATTGCTTCTCTATTTCAGGACCTGCAACTAAGTGGACCCTACTGACCTCTGAACCACAAAGGATAAGAGTGAAAAGAAGTGGGAGAAGCACACAAAGAAAAAGGAAGTGGATGCACTTTCATCTGGACTTCTTTCCTGCCCTTTATTACTAAAACTGAATGGAAAAGAGAGACTTCCGTGCCTTTCCTCCCCCAACCTCAGGGATGGGTGGATTGTAAATACAGTTTTTGCGGCTGGGAGAATAGACTGAAACATGAATTTACAGGCTCAGCAAAAGTCTTCAACCAAAAGGACCGGGAAGCGAGGTGCCTATTTCAATGAGCAGGAAATAGCTGTGTCATCTAAAGAACCGCAGCAGCAGCTTAAGGAAGGACAGTACTATGGTCATGGAGGGAATATACAGGTCTCCCAAACTGTGGAAATTTCTCATGCAGGAGGACTAACAACTGCCCCCAACAATGTTGCTTTGATGAACTCTGTTTACAATCAAGATAGGGGAGAATCAATGATGATGTCCCAGGCGGTAACAGCTGTCAAATGGCAGAATTCACTAATGGGAAACCGGTTGCCAGAGAGGGGTGACAGCCACTGGCAGTCTCCACCTTCAATGTGGAACCACAGTATGGTTTTTGGGGGCAACCCAAAAGGACCCCATTCCAATGCCAGTGTCCCGGGCTTCTATGGCCACCCAGATGCCCTTAAAAGAAATCAAGAGAAAGGAGTGTTTGTGTCACAGCTGGACTTGTATGAAGATGCTGTCCAGCAGATGATGTCCCAGAAGGCTCAGCTGGAACAACAAGCCTTGGTTAGACAGCAAGCTCAAATTAATTCTTTTCATCAGATGCAGAAACAGCAGCAGCAGAATCAAAGTCTGCCATTACAGCCTTTCCAACTTGCGTTTGGTCACCAAGGCCAAAAGCAGGGTCTTCCTGAACTTTTACATGTCTTTCAAGAAGCCCCAGCTTCTTCCAGTCCAGCATTTACTGCTCAACAGAAACAGCAAGCCCTTCCCCAGCTACAACTGTTTGAAAATTTCTATCCTCAACAGCAGCAGCAGCAACAGGCTGCCACGCAAGCCTTCGGGCTGCAGCAGACTACTTCTATAGCACAACCTCACGTGGCAGCTGCGGCACCTCAGCATCACATGATGGCACACCAGTTCCAGCAAACAGAGAGGAGCCAGGAACTGTTCAAGGCTCTAACTGAGCAGAACCAGCAGACTGTGCTACCTCAGTCCCAGATTCCCTTTCCAAGAAGGTCACGGAGACTCTCCAAAGAAGGTGCTGTGCTGACATCTGCAGGAGAAGTGTTGGCTTCCAAGCAGGCAGAAGAACAATCTAGCAATTTATTTCTGCATCCCTGGCAAACACATCAGCAAGAGGTCCCATTACAGCAGCTGCCTGAATCACTGGCTCACAACAAAAGTAGCTTTTTGCACCCCAGGAGACTGGATCTGGGACAGAAGGATGTCCTCGTCAATAGTGAGCTGTGCCAGATGGAAACAGACAGGCAAGCCACAGCTGAGAATGGTGGAGATGGGGAGAAACAGGCGGCAGCAGCTGAAGAAAACACTGAGAGAACTAATGATTTTCAGGGTGTCAGAGGTGGTGTAATCCAGAGCACACGACGGAGACGACGTGTTTCTCAAGAAGCCAATTTGCTAACTTTGGCTCAAAAAGCTGTTGAGCTGGCTTCTCTTCAGAATGTAAAGGTAAGGTATATATCCTGACTAATAGAGCATGTTTTATACTACAAAAAAAAGGGTTGAAATGAAATGAATTTGTGTGTGTTTGCAGGACAGGATGGTATCTTGATCTCATCAAGAAGTGGTGTAGTACAACTTAGGGCAGCTCTGTAGTGGTATCATGTAAGTGCAGTTGCTGTAATTCATAGATGAGGGAGAACAGAGATCTCCTCGTGTAGTGAAACCACCTAAGGGCAACTTTGTTTCACTAATACTGAATGTTATTTTAGCCTGAGCCTTCAAAATATGGACATTTTCAGCTTAGGCCTCAAGCTGTTCATGAATTTAGACTCAAGTAAAGTGATTCACTTGATGTCTTTATAGCAATTATTCTTTTCCTCTTATGTTAAAAACGCCTGCTGCTTAACTACCAACTTTAGTGGTTACAGTGTTTCTAAATTGTGCTATCTAAAAATTACATGATGCAATTTACATGTGCAATATTTCCCAAATATTAAAAGCCTGAGAAAGCCTCACTTACATGTAGGCATAACAAAGGTCTGGCTGATGTGATATCCTGTTTCTGAGAACAGCCTGCCCCGGATGTTTAGAGATCGGTAACCTGAGGACAAAGTCTGCCTGTAGGCCTTCTGCAGGGCTTGATGAGGAAGAAATTTAGTGTTGACTGATAAGGTGGTTCGTTCACCGCTGTCATCCTTTCAGTGCCCCATCAGTCTAAACTGTACAGCAAGTTCCATCTGGCAAAATGACAGGGGTGAAAATTATCTAGCCTAGGGGAGGCAAGTGGTGGGACTTTGGGTGGGGGTTTTTGGGGAGGTTTTCTTTCAGTAGTAGTTTGGCTAATCTTTCATTGAGTGACTCTGAGAAGTAAAGATGCATTTTTCTTGGGAAGCTTTGTTGCCAGAGACTGATGAAATGTAGGTGTTAGAGCATGAGCTACTTTTACCTACAGCTTTGCCACTTGAGTTGCTGCCTAGTCAGACTTTGTCTGACTAGGAAAGGGAATTTTATTTCCTCTCTTCTTGTCATCCTTTTTTGTTTGTTTGTTTTTCTTTTCCCTAGTCTGGCTGTGGCCATTTTTCCCATCTCTTCCTTAGAGGGATGTGCTATTTGAGTGGAAGAACTGAATTAATAAGCAATGAGGCAAACCTCCATAGCCTAGTCCATCTCTTGCACAGCAGGAAGCAAACAGTGACTGGTGATCTTCAGTCCTGTTTGCTCCTGTTGAACAAGTACATTTGATAGATTTCCAGTAGTAGTTAGTAGAACAAGCTGTTTGTTCACACTCCTGCAGTTATTGTATGATTATATTTAAGGAAGGCCTACAATTCACATTGCAGTTTGATCATCAACACACTGGCAAGAGAAAGCTTAACAGAGCATCTGAGAGGTGAAGCGAGGAATTGGCTGTTTGAAGGCAGGTCTGCTTGCAGCTTGATTCATAATGTAAAGACCAAACAGAGAAGTGTTTTGACAGATGCTCTATTTGTTCTTTACAGTTATGCAAGCAGTTTGTTTGCTTCCGTGACGGCACTAGGAAACCAACTCTTTATGTTTGGATCTTCTCAGGCTTTGTGGATGAAGTTTTAAAAGATGTTAAAATTCTTACCTGAGATCTTGTTGATTTTACAACCTTAAGGGGGTTGGATATTGTATGAGGGAGAAAAAGAAAACGTTTTCAGGAGGAGAGTGGCCTGCTTCTCCTATCAATGTCTCTGTTATAAATGTGGAAGCCTTCTTTAGTGCAGGTTATGTGAAGAGCATGNAGGAGCTGGATTCCAGATCTGGAGTCAGGAATGCTCGAATTGGGATCAAAGGCAGATGAACAGGCAGGGTCCTCCTTGGACGTCGGCAATCGAAGAAGGGGGGTTGACCTGTTGATCCCTCAGCTTTTATACGGGGCATGATGCAGATGGGATGGAATACCCCTGTTGGCCAGTTTTGGGTCACCTGTCCTGTCCGCTCCTCCTTGCAGGTGGGACCCCTTTACGCTTTTCCGTTTCCGACCCTCCAATGGGCAAATGACAAAAATTACCTGACACCTTGGTTGTTATAGCAATAAGGATAAGCAAAGGCCTCTCTGCATACCATCCCTTGGTATAATCAGGTCTTATCACTGCAAGATGAAACAGTTCTGAACAATGTGCTGTTAATTGCAGAGTTTAGCTAGTTAGAAGAGGCCTAGCTAAGAAAGTAAAACTGTAAAACAGAAAATTGGTTCATTTTACCTCAAACCAGGACAGAAGGCCATAGGATTAAATTATTGATGAAAGAAGATACATTTATAATTTGAATCAATTGTTTGAACATTTCGATGGAGGTGTGTGTACCTTATGTGAGAACGTTCTTTTGGACAGCATTATCTGTCTATATGCAGTGTCACAACTGATGCTTTGCACCAGAGTTGCCCATCATACAGTGCCTGTCTTATTCCGGTGGTGCAAGCTTATTGCTGCTTACAGGCTACAGCAAATTCTCAGCTCTTCATTTTATGTTTTCATTTCTCACATAAGTCTTATATGCAAAAAGGCAGTATAATTTGTTTTCTTTATTAGTGCAAAAGATTTTTCTCAGGTCTGAAATGGTCATTTTAAGCGTGTCTAGATTTAAATGTTCCTTTATGAAAGGGAGACAGAGGTTTCAGGTATGTGGCCTCTTTCCCCTGGGACAGGGCAGGGCACAGGCTGCCATGTAGTGAAGATGAGGGAAAAGAAAGGTTTATTTTGTGGAATTGCAGTTCTGGACTCACCTCCATGGACAAGCTTCAGTTTGACTGCAGAGAGAAGCTGCCTTTACTGTGAGCAAGAAGATGAGCAGAATGATGGGAGAAAGCACTCTACGGCAGGTGTTTCTAAAAGGCTGGTGTGGTTTCTTGTCTGATCACAGCAGTGGCCTTGGTTCTGTTCTTCTAGCTATCAAAACTGGGTTTTGCCTGTGAAATCTCAATTTTTTAGAAACTACTTGAGGGGTAGACAGGATCAATGCCAGAATGACTGATGGACATCCTGGAGGACTCTAGATCACTAATTCATCCTTTATTTGTGCAAGAATCTAAATGGAAGTGCAACAAGTTGCACTTGCTGGAGTTATCTGGCACCCCTAAATTCTGCAAGAGATGCTGAGTGAGCTGAAAATCCCCTAGCAGTTCTACAAATGAAGATCCTGTCCCTTGTTCAGTGGCTCCTTTCTGCCTACCTCTCACCATAATCAAACAGTTTCTCAACTATTTAAGAACTTAAAATTTAATTCCAAAATCAGTTGTCCACCCTCTTATTAAACCTTAGGCAGGTGTGATCTTTCAGGATCAGAAAATCTCTGGCATGGACCAGAGCATCTTTAAGGATGTCTTGGCTACTTACATTATGTTCCCAGTAGTGTCTTCTCTCTAGCTCTACTGCTATTCAGATCTCCTCCTTCCTCTTTTCTCTTGAAGGGGTCATCTCTCCCATCATCAAGGAAGAGAATCCTTTGCTGGTTACCTCCCAGTCTTGGAAATACAAGGATTGGTTAACTGATCATACAGCCACAGAAATGTGACATGTGACTAGCTGCCATAATCTCCTCCTTGTAGTCAGGAAATTAGTTTATGTCTCTTGACCTACAGATACTCTTGTAGCTCACAGGAAGTATCTGAGGTTTGTAGATTGCTCAGAATTGGTGCTTGTTCACATACTCATTGCCATTAGTTGTTTAATTGCTGTTATTCTCTCAGGTACCCAGAAAGTATGCTAGAATGCTTGCACTAGGAAAAGCTATAGCAGGAGAAAAAAAAAAGTAACCTGATTAAAACTAAGGCTGTTCTTGGCAGTGGTCTAAAAAATATAGTATGAATGTACTGCTCTAACCAGCAGTGCACAACTATCTTCTGCAGCTCTCACTGCCAGAAGACCCAAAGCTATTCCAGATGTTTAACTAGACTTCAGTAGTCAGGTGATTACAGTATAAATTTTCTTGATGAACAGAGGCTCATGTATAGCAGCATGAAGCCATATGTGAACTGCTTCTTCAGGTATGGGCAGGACTAGTGGGAGCAGGCATCTCTTTCCAGTAGATGACCTGTTTATATCTTTAAAAAGGCATCCTTTGTTAGTCTCCCTTTCCTAAAGTAATAAAGGGAGGCTACAAAAATTTACAAGAGCACCTTACTATTGAGAAGGTAGCAGTCCCTGTGGATATCTGTAAGCATGAAGAATGGCTTCTAAATCCAAAGTTGGTAGTATCATGGAAAAATACAGGGTACTTATCACCAGTCTGGAGTGAAAGGAAGTCCTCAGAGCTCATTAATTCCTCCCACAGGACAGTCTAGGGCAGCTGATGCCTGTTGTGAGTTTTCAGTTCTGTATTTCTTCATGGGGCGGGGAGGCAGATATCTGCAGTCTCTGAAGAAACAGTCCGATGTCTAAACTGCAGTGTCACCTCACCTATGGTATAAGCCTTTCTGTGCACACTTAGCCTTATTCTAATAAAAGGTCTTGGAAAGAGGTGGTTCTAGGTCTTCTTAATATCATTGATTTTATTTGCTCAAGCTTAGCACCTGGCTTTTTTTGAAGGCTTAGCATTTCAGGGTGGACTTGTTTGCTCTTAAAACCAACAAAACTTACCAGGACTGTCATTTGGAGAGAGGCCAGAGCACTGACTCCAGGCTCTGACCGATGCATCTTCTGACAATACAGTTGCGCTTCCCGCAATATAAATATAGTATCAAAGTGGGAGTAAAGTCTAGTGTCCTAGTTATCATGGGCTGACTTTTCATGGACCAGCTGGATCATGTTCATCTTGCCTCATGTCTTGCTCATGCAAGCTTTTTAATCAGGAGTAGGTACTCTTAATGGCAAACAATACATTCTTCTTGAGGACTTGAATAAATCTCCGCAAAATTTTTGAAGTTCAGGTTGGGAGACCTCTTGTCATACCTGAGAGATAATGTGCCTCAGTTTCCACCTACAAAAAATAGCTGTTCAAGTAGATTCCTCAGTAGGTTTGGCTCTGATGGAGAGTGAATTTGTACACTTCATCCTATCCAAAGGCATTTCAAACAGAACTCTGAGTTAGAGAGAAGTTCTGAAATGCCTAAAGGAGCATCTTCTACAGCTTCTAGATTGCGCTTCATCAGAGCTCAAGAAGGCCTTTTACATCCCTGAAGTATTTTTGAAAGTTATTGACTTCTAAGTGAGCTGATGTTTCAGTTGAGAGTGGACTGAACTTTTAGAGAGTCATTTGAAGGACTAAGTAGAAATCACCTAACAGTACTTGAAGCTGTTTAGTGTTACAGTGTCCATGTGTTTACTCAGTAACTCATCCTTCATTCCTGCCTCCTTAGACCTCAATTTTTAGAGTTTTCATGAGTAAAAGAAAGCAGAGACGTGGAAGCTGTAATATACCAATGCAAAAAGTGCTGGCTTGCAGTTATCCCTTGTTGATTCTGCTGAGCAAGTGTCTTTTGGGCTGAAGACTGGTTGAGCAATAAACCTCAAAGACTCAGTTATAATAAGAAAATTTGCTTCTGTCATGTAAATCGGAAAAAAGCCAGCTTTTTGCTGCATCTGTTTTTTGTATAAAAGATTTAATTAAGATTATCATGGTTCATTCTTTCCTGAAACAGAAGTCAAATATTTTAAATTAATAACCTGTAGCTTATAATCATTACTAAAACTGAAGAACTGTTTTGAAAGTTATTTTGCAGAGCACAAATTCATCTGGAAAATAAAACATTAAACCATAGGTAGTGACATGATACTTAAAAATGGCATACACAAATATTCTAGCAGTTGAGACTTCCAGCATTTCTCAAATAATTCTAAGAAATGTTGATAACACTTTGGTGACGTATTCTTTTTCCACCAGTAACACTTCTCTAAATCCATTTTGGCTTGCAAATTGCATTCAGAAACTTGAGATACACTGAAAGTGAGGTATCATCTGATTTGTTATGTAAGTAATACAGAACTTTTAAGGAATCTGTTTTTCTTCTCAGGAACTGGATACTTCAGAGGAGAAAAGCGTACTGATAGCAGCTCCAGGACCTACAGCGGCAAAAAGTGTTGTAGAATTTGCAGGTTCTTCACCAGCTCCAAAAAGAGTCCGGGAGGATAACAGCCTCGTGCCTCTTATCATTCCTGTGTCTGTCCCAGTGAGAAAAATTGACTTGCAGAGCCTTGGGAAGGAAAAGTCTGAGGATGGAAAGCTCCAGAGAGGCCAAACCAATGATCGAACTCCTTGTGAACGCAAGCCTTCTGTGATAGTCACTCGGAGGCGATCTAATCGTAATACTAACATGGAAACCTCAAATCAGGTATGGATAAACTAAGAAGCCAAAGTTGAGCCAAATCTGTTAGAATTAATCAAATATTTTTTATCCATAAGTTTTTCTATTAAAGTAGCTTGATCTCAAAACTTGAACTTGGAATGCATGTAGTCTAGGGACTGTAAATTTTCTTTTTCTTCATCATAAAGTTGCCATATATTTGGACATCACTGGTTTTTCATGGCCTACAGCTAATGCAGGTACAGCCAAGCAGTTCCCCACTACTGTACTGTGAATGAAGCCAGATGGTCAATAACAGTAGAATAATAGTCTGTCTGGGTGAAGAGTGCTTTCTCTATGCATACATAGGTAATAATAAATAGAGTAATGCACATATCTCTATATATGAATAAAATCCAAAGTGAAGATTTAATCTCATGCAATTGAAATCTCTCAGGTTCTGAAGGTCAGTACTTGAGTGTTCCCCTTCAATGTGGTGGTGTTGCATGGGTTTTCTGTTTTGAAGGCTTTTTTTTGTCTCTTCTGTTCAGTTACAATAGAATGTTTGGATACCAGAGAAATGGCAGGCTTTTAAGGAGGTTTTTCTGATTTTAAATGCTTGACTGTCTAAGACAATATCTTTACATTGCCTTCTGTTCTTGTATTGCTATTTGGTGTCATCCTGTATCAGTACCAGGGTTATACTATACTTTTACGTCCTCTTTTGAGGCTACCATAAGGTCACTGTCTTTCCAAACAAAGCTTGGACCAGACATATATCTAGTTTTTTAAAAAATTTAATTTCATAAGCACTGAGAGCTAGTGTTACTACCTAATAGTTCCTGTATCTGTTTACTTCCCTTCTTCCTCTTTCCCTTTGTACTAGCTTTGGAGACACCCTCCAACTGCTCTATCCAGATTTTGGTGTGCCATTAAAGAGTGTTGATATTTCACTAAGTTCTTCAAATGACCTGAGATTTTAGAATGAATTTAAGTATGTAATTATTTTTTTCTAATAGCATGAAGATGCTGTTCCAAAGGATGAAGCAGAGAGCTTTGCCCGGAAACCAAAGCAGCGGCCAAGACCTGAGCCTCTCTTCATACCACCAAAAGCTGGCACCTTTATTGCACCGCCTGTTTATTCTAACATTACTCCCTATCAGAGCCACTTACGGTCACCTGTCCGTCTGGCAGATCATCCTTCAGATAGGAACTTTGAGCTACCTCCGTACACTCCTCCACCAATTCTTAGTCCAGTGAGAGAAGGATCTGGGCTATATTTTAATGCTATCCTCTCTTCAGGTGGTCATTCAGTTCCACCTCCAATGACTCCTAAAAGTGCTCACAGAACTCTGCTTCGATCAAGTAAGTTCCACTTTTTCCTTCCTTTCTTGGCTAATTTATGATTAGGAACTGTGGAGTAATAGGAAGAAGATCATGACTTTAGGAGGTGTTATGGTTATATGGAACTGGGACTTCTTCACTATATTCTGGGGAACTAGGATGGAGGAAATGCGTTGTTACTTCCATCTGGGCATGCATGTCAAGATGCATTCACGAGAAATCTGCAACACCCCCTACTGACCTTCTTAGGAACGGAAAGGTCTGTTTCTTCTCCGTAATAGATTGTCATTATCTTGAACTGAAGGTATAGTAAATAGCCATTACTAAGATGTAGATGGTGACTGGAAGGTAAGTCTTAAGGTCGTCTTAAACCTCTTTAGGGTATGGGTACCTTTTTTGAGAGATGGATAGCTTGGGTAGATTTACAAGCAGTGTGAAGAATGTCTCGGATGATTAACTACCTGAGCAGTTTTTTCTTTTCCTTACAGATAGTTCAGAAGTTACCCCTCCTGTTCTTACAGTGGTGGGGGAAGCCACCCCAGTCAGCATTGAACCGTGAGTACCCAGTAGATTCTTAGCCTGGTAGAAAATGGGCTTCTCTACCTTCCTCCTAAACCTTCAAGCTGCTCCCTGTACAGTCGATATATCTCTTAGAAATGTTAAAGCTGTTCCTATTAGTGACTCAAAATATAAACTGTCCTTATTAAAAATCAGTGAATACGATAAAAAGTTTGTTTGGGCAAATGCACCTTGTAATTCTGATGATGTTAGCTGCTTTCTGTTACTGCTCAGCTCTATCTGGGCTGAAATACTACTGGTTAGCTGAAGGTGAATCTTCTTTTACAGCATGCAAACACTTATTTGTGCTGCATGTTTTTCTTAGAGTGGAGAAATAATGCTCCTTTAGAGGAAGGCTAAAACTTGGTATGAAAAAATGTAGTTAGCTCTTGCATGGCTTGCTCGGATTGCAGGTATCCGTGTGGTGTGCAGTAGCTGCAGCACAAACGTGAACACAACTTGGCTCCCTCTTGGGCTAGCTCCCGCTGGAAGCGCTGCCCCTGGTTGCATACAGGGTGTGTGGCCAGAGCTAATAAGCCTCATTTGACTTTTTAGCTGGCTGTGTGCTGGGAAAGCTCAGCCCACGTGGATCCAGCAGCACTTGGAAGCAGAGTTTGGAAGTTAGGGGCTCAGGCTTGGTGCCAGTGCTGCTAAAGCTGAGCGGAGTAGCAAATGTCTCTGTACAGCCTGTGCAAACCCTCTGGGAGGGTTATCAGCTCCAGTTCAGTGTTGTGGTGCTACAGCAAGGTAATTCCGATTCGTGATTATACCTAGGTTAATGAACTCTTGCAAAAGCTAAACGTGGAGATACATGGCATGGAAACGCCCTTATGGCATAAAAACACCTACGTGGCTCTGCTGTACTGACTGTGCAGTCAGGAATCTCTGCTCTAACTCTGCAGTATATCCTGTAACATTGAAGATATTTAACTCAAACTCTCCCCAGGTAAATGCTAGGCTTTTTAACTTTTTTCTTTTTTTTTTTTTCTTTCAAAAAATGGCTTCTATTTTAAAAATTGACTGAAGCATTTGCTGTCAATTTATTTTTTATGCCCTTTTTCCATTCTGCCTTCCTGAAGCTGAGTTTTCTGCACTTCTGGCAGCAGGCTGTTCTGAGCCAATGTTGCAATTATGAATGAACTCAGATTATTCTTGTCACTTTTGCCAATCCCTTCTAGGCTGAGACCGTTCATGGAAATAAGCACATTTTGTGGTTGCTTGTTGTTTGGAGATACTTTTTTTTTGCTTGCTTTGATATTTCTTTTTTTTTTTAAATCTGTTTTGAAAATGGCTGAATTCATATTTTTGTTGTTGGTTCATTTCACCCAAACCAGGGGAAGTCCTTCTTGAACAAGTACCTTTTGTTTCCCACCAGGTCTTGATCTTTGACCTCTCTGTATGTTGTACATCATATGTGTTGGTTTAAATTGCTGAAGTTAATGGCATAAAGTTAGCTGTGTGTGAAATTATTCAAATTTGTTGCTAGAAATTTCAAACCATAGTGGCTTAGTAATGCAAGTTTATCTCCTGGTGCCAAAAGGGAGTTATGTGCTAAGAGTTATCTTGCTGTCATCTTAAGTCCTGCTGAACAGATGCTTTTGTAGGTACATAGCTTTAACTTTTAACAAAGATAAATTATGAAACTAGTATCACTCTGTTGTCAAAACAATCAGTTTCCTACTTAGAATTTTTTTTTTGTGCAGCACTGTTGTGGTCAGTATTGTGGACTTACTTTCTATCAAAAATGTGGCAGGAAGCACTTTTTTTTTTTACAAAAAGAAATGTTTAATTTGAATTGCAGTCTTGACTGTCAGAAGTTGACTATAACTTGTGACTACTCATTACTGTATTCTTAATTGCTTGTGATTTGCCAGACCTGCTCATGCTTTTCAAAAGGTCACTCCATTGCAGAGATTTAGAATAGGAAATGTGATAACGAAGCTTAATGCTTCTATTTGTGAAGTAGTACAACAGGCAGCTGTTGTCACAGCTCTTCACGTCCTCCTGGTTTCGCAGTTCAATTGCTTCAAAAGCTTAAAGCTGCCTCTCAGCCAAGCTCAAGTATAGCTGTGACCCATCAGCTATGAATTGTCTTCCTCATTCACAGCCTCGATGATTCTGGATGTTCCTACACTCAGCTGTTTACCGGGGTGTCCCAGGAGCACTGTCAGTGCCTACAGAAGAGCTCTTGCTGTACTGAAATCTAGGCTTCATCAGTAAAGCAATTGTGGAATAGCATCTCTCAAATGGGCCTCTGGAGATCATCTGGTCCAAGCCCTTGCTCAGGGCAGACCAAATTAAATCAGGTTACTCAGGTCAATCCTTGCAGTGGAAATCTGGTTTTATTTAGACACTGTAGGTACAAGGTCTAGTTCTTAGCCTTTTCTAGTCTAGCGATGCCATATTCTAAGATGAGTTTCAAGATCAAAAGTTACTTCTGATAGCTCTTCAAGCCCACATTCTATCTTTTCAGCTCTTCCAATTTCCTCTTTCCCTCTCACAAGTGAGGCCAGAGGGGTCTGTGCCTCGAGACACAAAATATCACAAAATTCCCCAAATTTTTGGTCTGGATTGTGCTGTTTCTGTGCAAGATAATCAGGATGGTTGAAGGAAAAATGGAAAATTATATAGCGTTACAATTTTAATAGACTTTTGTACCTTGATTATCCATGATTTGGTTGTACATACAACCAAACTTTTGAGCTTTTCTTTATTCTCCATGTAGGTTCTGCTTTTAGCATGCATTTGAAATTGAATTACTTTTGAGAAGCAGATCATGAAACAGAACCATGGGCATCACAGATGGGACATTTTCAACTGCCTTAGTACTGCCCTGCCCATAGCTGTGACATGAGGTGTATAGTGTCCCTGTCACTTTACCGTGGGCAGGTACTGAAGATAGAATTTTTGGGAAAATGGCAGATAGAAAGTACGTGGCAGCCTGTCTACAGCTTGGGTGCTACTTCTGTCATACTGGATGTCATCTTGCCATCATCTACTGGAAGTCAGCATCAATCTATGCATCTGTCAGATTCTGGTTGTCCGAGTAGGAATCCCACCCCATCAATGTTGCTGCTGAATGGGCGGGTAAAGTCAGAAGTGTGTAGGGTAGTTACCTGCTGCATCTCTTCCTTTATACACACGAATCATAAACCGTTCCTCAAGCATAAGGAAGTAGATCTTGATCTGCTATGACTGAAACAGAAATAGTTCATAAAATCTCTTTATACGTGTGTTTGAAGTCAGATGTGTTTTGAATTGAGGCCTTTCCAACTCATGACATCTCATGATGCAAATGCTTAATGACAATAGTGAAATAGGTAGGAAATACACAATGAAGGTATTTCCTTCTTCTCTTTCCATAGCAGAAAATTATACCCTCTTCCTTCCCTTTGATACCACAGTCTTCTAGCACTTCAAAACATCCTGTTGGAACATTTGCTATGAGTTATGTGTTCTTTCAAGCCCTCCCCACACCTTTTCCAGACCCTTCATTTCATAATGGATGTGTATGTGCCACTTCAGAACAGCAAAGGATAAGAAAAGTCTGGATGGCTGTCACATGTTTTTGTTCCTGTCCATACTGAACTAGATCACTTTTTTTTTTTCTTTGGTAGTTGTGTTTCTCCTCGTGCTGGGGCTGAACCAAGCCAAGGCCTGACAATTACAGCAAACTCCAGAGTTTAATCACCTTGTGGGTGCTGTCTTATCTACTGTCCTTTTTTTTTTTTTTTAAGAGCTTATTTCTTTATCCTATACTATTTCAGGAGCTACCGGTATGGTGCAAGTTGACTGACATCTGAAAGAGGAACGTTTTTCACTAAGCATAGTTGTCTTATTCCAGAATAGGAGATTTTCATTATGTTCAAAGTGATTTGAACAGCAGCTATTCCCCAGTATCTTGGTTTTCTGAATGGCCTTTTTTTCTAGCTTAGTTTGCACATTTTTTTTTTTTTTTTCTCTCTCTTCTGGACCACTGAATTACGTACATTACTTAAAGTTGACCTTTAACGTATCCAAAATATTTTGCACTGTGTTTGTGTAGCCACTGCAGTGTGTCTGTGCATTTTGCCACTGAATAAGAAGTGAAGATGCTCTTGCTGCTTGCTGTGCTATTGGTGTAGATCTCCAGGCCTCCAAGTCTAGTAGAGCAGTCTTTCAGTGGTGGTTCTTACTTATCTCCGTGCACAAAACCCTGTTTGATAGTACAGAGTAGAATCTCTGTGGATGGTCACTTGACTTGAAGTGAGGATGTGGGTTGCACTTTGAAAAATGTGTCCACTAATTGAGAATCTAAAAGTATGGGATTGTTGCTCAAAGAATGGGATTTGTGTTTGATATAGAATGAGCAACACAGCTGTCATTGTTTTATATTTTTGGTTTCCATTGTTAAAAATAGTTTCTAGAAGATACTGCCTTGTGTCAAGATCATAAAGGACCAGACTTTGAAATTTGATCCTGATTTGAATTGGGGGGTTGGACCAGGTAGTCTCCAGAAATCCTTTTCAACCTAAATGATGCTATAATTCTATCTAATGACTGGTAAAATGTTAATACTAGAAAAGGCTCACCAAACTTATGCATGAGGGGTGAGCTTGTTACAAGAAGTCCATGTGACAGCCTCTCAAAAAGTAGTGATTATTGAAAGCTAATAACTGTTCTTTGAGCAGTTACTAGGAGATCTTAATTTAAATACAATTTCAACCATTGTTGATAAGACAACAGAGACTGATAATGGATGTAAAACCTCTCACCTTTTGAGCCGTAGTCATTAAGATAACCTGCAACACTTGAAAGTTGTGCATGTTATATGCCAGAGCAGTCATATGCATTTCAGTTTCTTCATAATTAGTGCTTCTCACAGAAATTGAGATTTTCTAGCTATTAGAAAGTGAGACCTGACTGTTACTTGTTACCACTTCTGCAGGCGAATAAATGTAGGAACTCGCTTTCAAGCAGAAATCCCGTCACTCCAAGACAGATCTCTGGCAGCAGCTGATGAACACAAAGCAGAGCTTGTGTGGCAGCCGTGGGGCGACCTGGAAACCAACAAAGTCACCCAAGAGAATGGTAAGAATGTGGAAGACTGGTAAATAGGACTGAATTGTCACAGTAGTTGTAGGGGTAAGCACATATCTACTCTAGGCGTGATGTAAAATCTCTCAGAGCTGCCAGTCAAGTGCCAATTTGCAATGGTCTTGAGAACAACAAGGAGGGAGATTGATAGAACTGTTGGTTTTTTTCTTAATTGAGTTAAAATGGGACCATTTGTACTGTTTGGGCAAAGCAGCCTTTTGCTCAGTGAAGCTTCCTTGTCTTTGTTAACATGTGAACATCACATGTGCTCAACATCTGTATTTTCAAGGGATGCTCCAGACATAATAGTATTTTTGAAAATTCAAATTGTAGACTGAAAACAGGCTGAGGAAGCAAGAGTTGTGCCAGGTAATAGCAGCCCTAGAGAGCTGTCTGCTATTGGTGCATGTGCCACGTTTAAATCCTGAAGGGAAGAGGAATTGGGCAGACTTGGAAGAAATCTTTCTCATGAGAGCCAAAAAAAAAAAAAAAAGAGCATTGCAAAATGGAAATTCACAGCGTAAGGAAGAATTCAGGACATACTGGAGGTGAAGGGAGATGGGAAGAGGGAGGAGACTTGCAAGAAACTCCGTGTGTAGTTGTAGTATGTATGCAGTAGTGCTGCATACAGAGTAATGCTCTGTGACCTCATGTTCTAGTGAGTTCTCATGTTCAAATTTGACCCTGATAAATTTGCAAGGACATTAAACTTCTCTTAAGGGTTTTACTTTGTTATATCTAACTTTGATTCAGAAGAGCTAATTAGTGATGCAAATCCTGTAAGAAACTCCATTTTAATCTTGTTATCTGAATGTTTTTTGGTAATTCTGTGGAAATAGTGGAAAATCTGCTTGCTGCTGCCTGTTCAAGCATATTTCCTGGGGCCGGAACCAACCAGGAGCTGGCGCTGCATTTCTTGCATGAAGCCAAGGGAAGCATTCTGGTGAGTCTTCCCAGCTTTTCACCTTGATGTAGTCAAAGTTAATTTCAAGCCAGGTAACCTGTCACTTCATGAGAGGAGAGCCTTGCAAACTCCTTATGCATCTTGGCTCCTGCTGTTTAGCGTCCCTTGGATGTCCCTAAAGTGGGTTCTGCATGATGTAGAGTACCAGGTTCACTTACTTTCTTGCATATTACCAACCTCAAAGTGTTTGGCTTTTTAACACACAAATTAGCAATATACTAGGACACGTGAGCTCTGCTGCTAAATGAATCTTAAATGTTGTCTTCCTGAGAAGATGACCATGTTGGAAGGAAAAATAAGACTCTGGGACAGAAGCTGAGACAAAAAGTGTGGTGTCTTGCTCCTCTTACTTTTGGCAGATCCATTTAACTTCTGTGAGCATGTGTACTGTGTGCTCTGCTACTCATTCTATATCAGTGTTGTCAGTCATGGTACACTGTCATAAATGCCCTTTGACACCCCTGGGAGGTAATAGCTGAAAGCAGGCTGTAGCACACAGCACAGGGTTGTCATCCTCTCATAGTTCCATGATTGATTTACCTGGCATAAATCATCCCTGTCGTCAGGAGTATCCTGCACTTTTGCCTGGCTGTACAATTCCCGTCCCAAAGTGTCAATTTGCAGGAACATGAAGAGGTGTCAAGAGCTTGCCACTCGCCTGGAGTACCCAAGGCTCACTGGAGAGTGAAGAATAAGAATTTTACACTTGTCCCCAAAACTGAACTGTGCTATGGTTCTTTTCAGTTAGCTTGCCAGAAAGGAGAAGATTAACAGTTGCCTGACCTTTGTTTTAAATACCACAAACATTAAATTAATTATTTTATTTATGCTTATCTTAGGGAGCTTTGACCAATCTGCTGTTGAAGAGGCCAGTACGATCGCCTACCCATCCTTTGGCAGATTATCACTACACAGGTTTGTTCACACAGAGTTATTCTGGTTGTCTATCATAAAGGAATTTTTCTATTTTTTTCTGCTCTTCTGGGGAGCTCTGTAGCATTACAAGAAGATTGAAAAAACTAATTCTTCTCTTTGGTAAACCAAACGATCACTTGCCAGGAATTCTGCCTGAACAGATAAGGACACATAGTGCAAGAAACACTGCATCTCTCAGAAGTGTGTGTTCCGATTTCCTCTTTGGGGAAAAGGGAATTGGATCCCTTACGCTAAGCCACAGAGAATGATGGAGGTGGTAACTACAAGAATGGCTGTGGTAACCTCAGAACCAGAGCCTCTCTGGCAGGAACTGTTGGAGTGGGTCCAGTGGAGGGCCACTATGAAGAGAGGCTGAGGGAGCTGGGGCTGTTCAGCCTGGAGAAGAGAAGGCTCCGGGGAGACCTTATAGCAGCCTTCCAGTATCTGAAGGGAGCCTACAGGAGAGCAGGAGAGGGACTCTTTGTCAGGAAGTGTAGTGATAGGTCAAGGGGTAATGATTTTAAATTGGAAGAGGGGAGATTTAGATTGGATACTGGGAAGAAATTCTTTCCTGTGAGGGTGAGGCACTGGAACAGGTTGCCCAGTGAAGTTGTGGCTGCCCCATCCCTGGGAGTGTTCAGGACCAGGCTGGATGGGGCTTTGAGCAACCTGGTCTAGGGGGAGGTGTCCCTGCCCATGGCAGGAGGGTTGGAACTCGATGAACTTTAATGTTCCTTCCAACTCAAACCATTCTATGATTCTAATTTCCAGGGTCAAGTCAAGAGAGGGTTTTATGGGAAGAGTTTTCAAGCCTGCTGAAGAAAGCTTAGGCAACTATTGATGCCTGTCAGTGTTTCTGCAAAACTTAAATGATGTAACCTGCCTTTGCAGTCTTGTACCTAATTAAAAAACATTCAGCCATGGGACTCTAACTTCAGCAGTCTAGAATGACCCCAGCCACCTGAAAGACCTAATGTAAGGAGATAAGGAGACATCTAATAGCTGGCACCACAAAGCATAGAAATGACATTTCTTTGTTATTACACGGTCTGACCATAATGGCTGGAAAAATATTACTTGAGTAATACCTGTAAGGCAGGAAGAGATTCCAAAATGTGTTTATTACTAGAAGCAAGGGTGCTAGGATAGTAGGAAAATTTAAGAGGTATTAAATTTTCAAGTACAGTGGGTTGCCGCTGAGAGAGAAGATCCTATTCTCCTGCCCTACCATTTCCCTCATATAAAGTCTAATGACTTGGCCACCACAAAGTGTGTCTTTTGGAAAACATCTTAGTTTATCTAAAACTAATGGACTGTTTTTTGCAAGCTAAACAGAGTTAACCTGCGGTGCTGGGTACTAGATCTGACACAAAGGAAGTGCTGAGAGGAGGGCTGGGGTGGGGGTTAACAGCAATCTGCTGTGTTATGCTGGATCAGGTGTGATGGGAGACTGCACCCCTGCAGGTCTGTCTTAAGGCAAACATGGAGGAAAAGTATGTAGGAGAGTAAACATTTGAAATTGCAACTTTTTTGTAATCTACAGGATCAGACAAGTGGAAAGTTGCTGAAAAAAAACTTTTCAACAAAGGCATTGCAATCTACAAGAAAGACTTTTTCTTGGTCCAAAAGCTCGTAAGTTAGCTTTTTTTTTTTTTTCTTTTTTTAAATTATGTTTGGTTTTTTTAAATAATGATGTTTTAAAATTATTTATTTACATAATGATGTAAAACTTATTTTTTTAAATATTGATGTTGGGTTTTTTTAAATAACAACGTTACATTCTTACACATTTATGGAGCATTAAATACAGGGAGTTCAATCTTGATTTTGGTTGGAACCTCAGTATTAAGCATTAAGTTCCTGCATTCCAAAGATTTTGGAGAAACTCTATCATTCAGCACAGCATAGAATCTCACTGGATAGCTAGAACAATGGTGTTTGTTCTGCTGCTGTTGTTTACTTACTGTGTTACTTCCATCAGTCCACCCTGCAGATGTCACTTCTAGAGGGCATATTTATAGAGTGCTGGGGATGTTCCAGTGTGGCTTCAATGGCAGGCTTACAGAGCTGAATAGAACACACGCAAGACACCCTGGCTACTGATGAGAAGGACCAAAGAAGGATATGTGAATGATGCATCCTTTAGGATCTTTCTCTCCAGTTTTCTGTGACAATGATTGTAAAAATGATCATGTATGACCCTTCAGTGAGGGGGGTGACTGAAGGAGAGTGCAGAATCAAGAATTCAAATACATGTTTCCTCTGAATAAAGACCCAGGAAGCTACTTAAGTTTAAAAAGCCCAGAAGCTAAGAATCTATTCCAGAACCTCCAGAAAAGTCTCTGATAGAGACTACGTAGACAGTCACAGATTTGACAGATAACTGTCTCCCACCATATGTGTGAGAAACGCACGTGGCCAAAATGGGGAAGTGCCACAAACCTTCCTTTCCATTTTTGGCTCGGTATTCTGGTCTGGTCTTTGAAGTGCTGCTGGAAAATAAAGCGCCTCCATAAATCTGAAAGGCTGCTTGAAGCCTGAGAACTCAGTTGGATTGTTTAGGAGGCTGAAAGGTGCGTTAAGCTTACAAAGTGCCAGGTTCTGTCACCTTTACATTGACCAGCTTTTCTCTGGAAAGTTGGTCCTGTAGTTCTTGGTGAATAATGATGGTACTTAGGAGATGAACTCTGGGACAGAGCACACAGAAAAGAGAGCAGTGGTGGAATGGAAATTACTGAAGGAAGAAAAATACAAAGTGTATTTATTGCACTTTTAGGAAGTATTTATAAGCCTTCTTAAAATATGTAATTCATTAGACTTTTATGTTTTTTAAACACCAGATAAAAACCAAAACAGTAGCTCAGTGTGTGGAATTCTACTACACATACAAGAAACAGGTGAAAATCGGTCGCAATGGGACCTTAATCTTTGGGGACATTGATGCTGCTAATGAGAAATCTATGAAAGATGAAGCAGAAGTTGACATCAAGGTAATTTCCTAAATTTCTCTTGCCTCTCTTGTGTGAAGTCTGATTTTGTGTGTTGTCTTGCTTGCTGCTAAAATTACAAGCAGAAGCAGTCTGGTCAGTGTGGAGGAGTCCAGACTCACAGACTTGTGTCCTGTATCACATTTAGTTACAGGCATCAACATTAACATTTCCTTTGTGTTCTGATGAAGAGTTCCCATAGGTTTGGACGCGTTCTTCCTCACAGAAGAGACATTTACAGTGAAGAACAGGGGCATGTGGAGGAGGAGGAGGAAGAGGAAGAAGAGGAGGAAGAGGTAGAAGAAGGGCTGGATAACAGAAAGAGCATGGTTCCTCTCAAAGATGAAGAGACACTACAAGATGATGAAATAGTAAGTGCTGTGTTGTGCGAGTTGTGCTTTCTGTCCCACTTTCACTTTCCAGCTAGTTTAGAAAATAGCAGGTGGACAGTTGCAGATGTAAAAAGTTTCACTTCTGACTTCTCCCAGAGCAAGAGACTGGGCCTGAGGTAGTTTAGACTTTTACCAGCAAGCAGACTGTGCTGTGGTGGGAGAACTGGGATAAGTAAGGGGTGGGGGGAATCCCAGTATATTTTTTTGTGATTGGCGCACACATAGGACCATGATGAGAAATATCCTGAAGACCTTCTCATTAAATAAAACCTTGGTCTGGAACAAGTGAAGCACAGGAGCTTGGCCATTGTCTTTTTTCTGAGGGTGGGTTTAAGTTTCAGTTTGTCTTAACTGTTCCTCTGTGTCCAAAGGGCAATGATGCCGATATGAGGAGTCAAGAGGCAACTGTCATAAGCAGAATTGGAAGGAAACCAAGGGAGACAACGGTGAAGCCTCGAAAGCCTATTACTACTCCAGTGCATAGGAGAAAGCGGAAACAGAAGATAAAATCAGAGGCTACCACTAAAACTCAGAACACAGAAAACACATTTCCATGTAAAAAATGTGGCAGGTAAGAGCAGCTCTGCCTCCAGCAATAGTCACAAAATTGCAATAGGGCATCTAAATAGACAGAAGTCTATTTAGGCCAGAGACACTGGCGGTAATTTTAATGCACTGTTACCTCACTAATGCTTGCAGATTAGGAACTTCTACATATATGATACTACTACTTGCATAATTACCTGCTACTGACTGTTTATCCTCAAATGGGATGAGACACCACCTGCATTTCAACTGTGTGGTATTTGGTGTCAAGCCATGCTTTCAAACAGCTACAGCCTCTCTGTAACGGCTACATTTTTGTAACGAGCATTTTCTATATATTTGGTAGCTCACATATTAAGAACATGGTATAGATTTACTTAAGAACAGTGATCTAGAAATACAAGACACTACCATTGTTATAGCAGCAGATAATAGGCCAGGGGGTGCACAGTTCAGCTGGTTAAACTTGCACCCATCTTGTGTGTCTTGTAAAATATACTTACCTTTCCTCACACAGCTCTAGTAGTCTTTTGTAGGTTTGTTGCCAACAGGTGCATAAATGTGAAGAAAATTCAGTTCCCGATGTGCTTTTTTGTTGTGGTGGTGTGTTTTTTGGGGTTTTTTTGTTGGTTTTTTTTTTTTTTTTACTCTTAAAATAATAGAAAATCTTGTAATAACAGCCAGGGGATGGCAAGAAAATGCAGTCTCCATCTGGTTACATCACTGGTGTTGACAGATTCCTGCTGTGGCTGGGACTTGGCTGCTCCTGCCAAGGTGCCCTGTCTCTGTGCCCTCGTGGAGCATTGGAAAGGACAGTGCTGTGGGAAGCCAAGCAGTTGGGGTTTGGTCCCGTTAGGGTTTTTTGTCAGTTGGGGGACCAAACTGACAAAGGAGAGGCAGGCAAATTGTTTTAATAGTATCTAAACTTGCGACATTTGGTTCCAAACCCAAATATTTCGTGGTGAAAGGTGGAAGGATAGGTTATAGAAGTGCAAAGTTGGGAGGAAAAAGCTCAGGTGTTTCTAGCCGTGTAGATGAGAGTCACGAGTGGTGCTTGGCTGTTGTTCAGTTCTGTGTTTATTGTATTTTTGCAGCATGGATGGAATCCCTGAAAACCAGGGCCCTGTTGTGCTGAGCATGTTTTGTGCCAGTGTTCTTTCTCTGTGGTTAGACAGTTTGAGCTGAATGAGAGACAAGAGCAAAGGACTGTATTAAGAAACAGAGTGAGCTGTTTGCAGGGACTCGGGGTCTCCTGCAGGTACTCTGCCTGGTGCTGTCCCACCCCGAGTCATGTGGGGGGTTCTGTAGATGCCCTATTGCAATGGAGCTCACAAACCTGAGGCTGCAGCAGCCAAAGTTCTTTGGGAGAACTGGTAAAGGAGGCTGTTGAAGAAACCAATGCTAACATACACGTGTGCTTCTGCAGGGTGTTCTACAAGGTGAAGAGCCGCAGCGCTCACATGAAAAGCCACGCAGAGCAGGAAAAGAAGGGGGCTGCACTGAAGCAGCAAGAGAGAGAGGCAGCAGCGGCGGCGGCAGCAGCAGCAGCAGCCCACAGCCAGGCCCGGCAGGAAGAGAGCAGCGAGAGTGGAAGCAGCAGCAGTGGCAGCAGCAGCGCCAGCTCGGATGAAGATGGAGAAATATAGCAGCAGACCAGACGTGGAGGGAGGAGCAAGGCTGGACCCAACCTCTCTCTTAGTGGTCTTGCTTTTTTTTTGCTCGCGCTTTTCTTGCCTGAACCAGGCAAGAAAAGGCCAGGTCTCAGCTTCAGTGCTGGCATTTCCTCATGCTGCGTGTTCCACTTCACCTTGCCAGGACTGAACAAGCTGGGGTGGGAGATGAGATTTCTTTCAAGTCGGATTTTTTTTTTTAAACAAATAAGATTTCTATTCTATTTATGATATCTGAGGTACATAATAGAACAATGTCACCCGCAGTGGAAGTAAGTTCTCTCTCAGGTCAGTCAGACCTTTCTTTTTGTGCTTGTCAAGAATCACAATAACAGGACTCTTGGATATAGAGGTTTCTGGACCAGAGCAAGAAAATGCTGCTCTGCTCTGAACTGAGTGTATCCAGCTACTGTGACACTGGTGATTACTGAATGTTTCCCTTCTCAGCAAGTTCTCCTTCCTCTTATGCTTTCCTGTCCTTCTTTCCAAGCAGGCAGCCAACAACCTTTGGGGAAAGATGGTGTGCACTTTTGGCCTCTGCTTCACAAAAATGAAAACTGGGATGAGCAAGACACTTCTCCCTTTTGAGAGAAAGTATTATTTTTCTAAAAGGGAAGCCTGAGGTGGTTTCTTCTATGCTATTAAAAATGCAGCAATGGCTATAAAAATATCCTGTGGGATTAGAGTAGCTGCAGGCCCTGCAGGTTGTCTCACCTTGAAAAACAAAATAGCCTGCCTTTGATTAACCTAATGGAAAGTAGTCTGGGCTTTACAAGTGCAATTTGAAATGAAAACTGCTGGTTTTGACTTTGCATAAACAGGAGCAAGTTTGTTTAGTGAAACTGAACCAAGACCTCGTGTGCTGGGTTGTGTGCACCTTGGAGGTGGGAGGAATGGACTCCCATCTCCAGCAGCTATTCCTTCTGAATAGCTTTTACCTCTCAACACATTAATTTCTTTCTTGTGGCAGCCTGGAAATTGCCAGCATCAGGAACCTGTATGGTGGGGCCCAGTTTTCCAAATACATTGTTGGACAGTATGTAGATGCAGGGGCAGCTTGTCACCTATGTCCATGCTAGTGGCTGGATATCCCTTCCTGCAGGCTTCTTCTGCTGTGAGCTTTGCTCTTTGCTGAAAGGCTGATTCTTCCTTCAGAACTGACACATGCTAATAGCCCAAAAAGTCTAGCCACCAAAAGCCTGCTGGGGAAAGAATTAAGAAGTGGTCCAGGTGACACAGATGTTAGATTTGCACAGGGTTGTTCTGTACGTCTGTATGGCTCACACTATTATTTCATAAAGATTACTCCAGTGGTGCATCACCAAAGGAACCCATCCCTTCTGCATTCCCACGCAGGGTGGGCTGCTGCATGTAAACTACTGAATGTTCCTGACTGGCTGATTTTTTTTAAATCTTGACCCTTCAAGCTGCTCGATGATAACTTCCAGGTGAACTCTGGAAACTGGCTCTAACTCCAGCGTGCCATCTTGGCAGCCTTTTCCCACCCTGTGTTTTTATGCAGCCATGATTGCTTGACTTTGAGCCAGGGAGACTGTCTGTTGTACCAGGTTTGCTTTGACATGCCTTTGGATAGAATCCGTTTTCTTAACAGCAGAAACAGTTACTTCTCTTACAAAATAGGAGTATCATTGACACTTTTGCCTTTAATTGTTCAGTTTTCTGCCAAGGCTGTGTTTTTCACTCCTAACAAAATTTAGTTTCTTTTCAGCATTTGGACAACTGTTCCCCATCCCTACATGCATGGGTCTTGTTGACTGACTACGCTGTGGAACCAGATGGTGTGTCACAATCTGTTAAAATCATTCAAAAACTGCAAAGAACTAAAAGCTACTAATGTTTTAAAAGAAGCTTAAGCAAATTGATCTCCCTACTGAGAGTTTCAGTGTTGATTTGTTATTTTTTTCCTCTTGTAAATGGGAGGAAATGCTTTTTCTACCGTTATCCTAGGGCCCTGCGAGAGAACAGAAGCTGTAGAGCCCTGGGCCAGGACAGACAGTATGTGAAGCAGCTGGACCTCACGGTCCACCTGTAGTACTGGGATTTATTCCTGTAAAAAGCAGTCATAGAATTGAGTTTAAGGTTATGAAGGTTGTTTCTGGGAAGTTGCTGATAGTTTCCAAATCTTGAGAACTGCAGGGCAACAGTTCAGGCACAACCAGGGCTTGTGTGAGTGTATCCAAGAAGGATTTAAAGTAATGTAGATACTGTCACACGGCCATGATGATTGTATTTCCCTGGAACACCAGAGTGGCAGCAGTAAAACACATCGCAGAGACTGAGGCCACCTAGAAACAGAGAATAAAGTAGTGGAGATTGAGATGGAACTGGCACGTGTTGAGAAAAGTGGCAAAAAAGAAGGCTTTGTCTAATTCTGGGTCTTGTTTCTGGCAGCGACCAGGAGCAGATGCTTAAGAAATAGCAAGGGATAGCACGGACTAGTGGGTACGGTTCCAGCTAGAAAATAGCATTCCCCACTAGAACTTGTGTGTCTTCTCCAGTAAGACAATCTGCAGGGAGGTGTGTACTGAAACATGCTGCTTCTCTTATGAGCAGGGAATCAGGACATTCCTCTGACTTTCACTCTTTTGCTCGGTGCATCACCTGCGTGTACTCTGGTGTTCTTCGTGGCTGAAGTATGCCTGCGTGATGGTGAGCAAACACGTAGTCACAGCCTCCAGCAAGTTTTCAAGCTTGAAGTAGATTTCAATACGGCATTGCAAATTGTGGTGACAAAGAACTGGATGGATGGAGTGAAGTACAAAGATTTAGGGAGCAAATAATGGGATTGCTGTAAGTACCAATTTAATCTTTCAGATACGATGATGCTTGAACAGAAGCATTATTGTAGTCTTCCAAAGACAGATCTTTCACTGATTCTCCCTCTGATAGGAAGTTGATATATGAGTGAATTTTCCCCTTATCAAGAATAGACGACCAAAATGCTGATAAGAACAAATCGGAGATTTTTCTTTAATTGCACAAAAATGGTGTGTGTATAACCCCTGAATCCAGTACTAGTTGTTTCTCTCCAACACGCTGCTGCAGTGGAAAAGAACAGGAAGATTTGGCACAGTGAGGTCTGTCACTGGAAGAAAATCAGAAAAGGGCTTTTTCAGAGGATAACCTCTAAGAGCTGTGGGTTAGTGTGGCTGGCCAAAACCAGGTAAATGCTCCAAGTAAGAGGCATCAAATGGAATTATTTCTGAGCATTGCTCAGAAGTGCCTATATAATACGCTCTTTGCGTATTGCTAGTAGCCACCAGAACACGTCTTTTCTGTCACGGGAATAAGTAAAAATGCTCCTTTGAGTGTCTTGTTTAAAAACAAACAAAAAAAAAACGCAAACCTGCTGCCCCCTTGCTTATGGTAGCAGTCGGGAATTGATCCTGCATCTGAATTAGGTCCTGCCTACTAGCAAGTTGGCAGAGAATTGTTCTAATAAAGCAAACCAACCAACCCCCGATTGCTGTGAACAAAGCATTGAACTGAATTGGTCTAATCTGGTATGAATTCCGCTACTCTTAGAGGGTGACAGAATTGCTTGAGTGGCTCCTTACTACAGCAGTGTTAATTTAAGGCTGAGTTGTTCCAATTATAATTTTAAAAAAAGAAAATATTATTTTCTTTGCTCTGTTGATTTGTCCATTTTACAACCCTCTGCTCATTATTTTCCATCGTTGAACGGCTTGTTTGCTGATCCTCATTTAGTGTAGAGGTTTGATGTTAATTTAAGAAAAAGGCAGTATATGCCAAGTCATTGAGTTTGAAGAAAGCGTCTCTTTGCTTTACCTGCCTTTTCTGAGGGAACAACTGCCAGATGTGTGGACCACGGTTCTGTAACCTGCACTAACAGATTGGCCTTCTGCAGCGCGAGGTTGGGCTTCAGGTGGTTCCGTACCCAGCAGCCGAGTGGCTGTTTCTAAACCGTTGCTGATTTGAGTCTCAGTGCCTGTGCAGGGTGTTGTGGAGAGGCAGTGAGATCCCACTTTGCTCTGGTGGCGGACTTCTGCCTTTCTGCCTGCCTTCTCTGCCCTTTGCAGCCAGATCCAGTGTTGCAGGTTTGTATTCTGCGTGGGACAGCACCTCAGTCTTGTAAGACTGTGTGTGAATAGAATCACTAGATGCATGCACACACTTGTGATGCGTATCTGTTATAGCGACAGGTGTTTTGCAAGAACAATTCTGTGTTTTAATTTGATAGTTACCCGTAGCAGTGAATAGAAAAGCATCTCAGATAACTCAGCTCTGTAAGTGAAAGGCCTACGGAATTTCAGTCGGCTGTGCAGGAGCGTGGCATTTCACTAGCTAGGAGCAGGTAGGAATAGAGCTCTTGGAATGTAGGGCTAAGTTAGACATTCTAAAGCGAACAGGTAGCTCGTCTCTTAATGTGTGATGCAAAGTCCAAATTAGCTAAAAATACCCTCTGATTTATCAGACTGAGGCTTTTGGTCATTTTTATCATTTTAACAAGCTTAGATTAAAATCAACATTCAAAAAAGCGTTTCCCAAACCACAAAGGCTGAGCTCTCTCTCTCAGCAATGACAGTCATCTTGATTCTCTTTTGGGCAGCAGACTAGAAGGTCCCTGCATATACATGTCCGATTTTAAAAGAGGCGGGAGCGCCATCCCCTTTAAAGAGTAGGGAGCGCCGCAGCCACAGGAGTCTCCTCTGCTTTCATACAAGGGCGCTTTGAGTCCAGTGATACCTCTGCCAGGAACCTTACTCTAAACCACACTTTCCCACACAACCTTCCTCCCTGTTTCATCCTCTGCTGTACATCTGAAAGTTTATAAAGCTTTAAAGAGACAGGGAAGCAGTGGCTACAGATCATGTTTGATTTCTGTGGGGCGAGTTTCTGTGTAAATTCCTCGCTTGGGTTCCGCTGCTCCACGCACCCGTGCTCTCTCCTGTGCCAGATGCTGGGCGGGCACAGGCTGAAGCCCCAGCTGTCCAAGGGCTTGTCTTTCCCAGACTAGGATTCCACTGGCAGCTGAGCCACCCTTAACTTCTCCAGATTAGAAGACAACGTATATTTTTATAGAAATGTAATTGTATATTTTAAAAAACAGGTTTCCTGCAGCTTCTCCACGTGTATTTCCCCCCCGTAGTTCAGATTTGATATCAACTTTTTTGTGTTCTTTTTATGTTCTGTTTTTACATTTGTAGTCAAAGCTTTGATGTACTGTACAGGAGCAGTCAGCCTTTGTAATTACTGTATAAATGCTTTATAATAAAGTATATTACTTTTAACAAGTGAGCAGACACTTCCTTCTGCGTGTTTGCTGCCTAGGGCACCTTTTAAAAGACTGTTACATGTTTAAAATGTACATATATAAATATATTTACCTGTTGCTGTACAGTTGTGATCGACTGGACTGAATTTGTTTTTTGTGTGCTTTTTTATAAAATATTAATACACTAAAGGAAATCTTGCTGATGTGATTGTAATGTACTATGTAACTTATTTACTTAATATTCTCTATATATCTAAAAAACCTTTTATTAAATGAGGTTTAAAAAATACGTTCCATAGCTGAGTTTTTTGATGGTAGGAGGAGTGGCTGGGGTTCGGGGTGACAGCGACGTGGTGCGCTGCCGTGAAGGCAAGCCGTTACGAGTCCTTTGAGCTGCTCTGTGCTCTCTTCGCACCCGCCTCTCCTCTGTCCACAGCAATCCTCGAGGCTGCTTCTCAATGTAAACTTCTTCCTGAAGACACCAGCCTGCCATGTGTTTTATGCCTTCTAGCCAAGAAAATACGGCAGCTGCAGTTGCTTTGTAGAAATGTTGTGTCCTGCTCCAAGCCACGCACCTTCCCCAAATGCCAGTAACAATCTCGACAGCGTGTTGGAGATTCGTGGGGAATAGTTGGGACTTCACTTCTAAAAGGGCTGCCTGGATTCTGACACCACCTGAAACCATAGTGAAGGCAGCACAGAGTAAGTTGGTACGGGAAGGGCCTGTATCCCATCCCGGTTCCTGGGTGGCTGAAGCTGGGACAGAAAGCGGAGACTGAAGCAAATGCAGAGCTGCTGGGAAAAGAGGTAAGGCCCCTACTGCTTAGCAGGTGCATCTGCTGGTTGTAGAAACAACGACTCCCGTTGTAAATCATACCACATTGTATTCTTCAATAGCAGAGTTCAAAAAACGTTCTGGTAAATACTGTTTGAATCCTGATAGCTTCAGTCCAGCTTCAAAACAAAGGGTTCCTTCTGTATTGGTAGTTCGCTGTTTGTAGTTAACTTGGCTGCTTTCCTCACCCCTGTGGGTGCCGCAAAGTCTTTAAAAGCGGCCAGTTTCACCAGGTAAAGCAGATGGTGGAAGTGTGTATCTGGGTCTGCGTGGCCTCTTGCTGCACTGCAGTTGGAATCGGGGGCAGCTCACTGTGTGCTTTTTAGTTGTCAACTTTGGCTGACAAATTTTAGTTCCAATATTCTCAGCAAAGCTGGCAGGAGAAAGACTTGTCCCGAGACTGTGAAGTGCTCTTTTTTGGTTGTTTTGTTGTTGTTGGGGGTTTTTTTGGTGTTTTTTTTTTTTTTTTGGTTTTGTTTTTTTTTTTGGTTGTTTTTTTTTTTTTTAATAGCTCAGTGTGGAAGCCCTTGCTTAATTTACTGCTGTGGAAGCAATAGGGCTTGGAGCAGTAAGTGGCATTTTGCTCAGCGGGCAAAAGGGCCGGGGACCACGGCCGCCTTCTCTTCAGAGAGCAGCCCAGGAGTTTAAGGCTTTAAGTAACGTATGTGCCTCTGTCCGAGCCAACCAGCAGCAGTGCCAAAGGTCAGCTACTTTGCTCTAAAACTGTGCAGCCACACAAACTTCCAGAGGATGAAAAAAGTCATATGTTTTGGTTTTCATCTGTTTTTTAATTGNACTGTGGGGTAGAAAGCTTTTTTTCTGTGGGTTATATATGAATATATATATTATATATATATATATAGGGTTTGAAATTACATTTCAGTGATGCTGTGTATTGAAGGCTAAAGTTTATTACAGACGTTTATTAATCAGTTAACCCTCTCTTGTCCTGGTTTAAGGGAGCTGATGGTATATTGCTGTTAACAGAATTTAAATTGAAAGTGAATTAGCAAATCTGCACTGAAGAAAGACCAGCTATTTAACTTACTTGGATTTTTTCTCCAATATAGCCGTAGTAGACTTTTCTCTGTGCGCCTAAGAATGAAGTCTGAGCACAGATGTCTTAAAAGATTGAAAAATAATTCTGTATCAGATGACAACACTCACAATATATCAGTGCTTTTAAAGTCTTAAGTTGTTTCCTAGTCTAAAATACAGAGGCAATAAGGAACAGCATTTACAGACCCTAAATCCATTGCTCCCTGAGCAGCTGGAGAAGTTCATGAGAACAAAATTTAATTTCTGAACACCCTCCACAAGCTGAACTATTTCATGACACAACAGCCAAAGATGTTTGTATAAAACAATGTTATATTATTTTAAACAAGTTCCACAGAAGACCATTATAAACATAGGCCAAAATAATTTAAACACAGCAAATTTAACAGTTTGGTCATGCTACAAAATTACTGTATACAAAAGATAGTCAAAGGAGATGTTAAAAGTGCTCTCTTGCTTGCAGATTTGTCCAGATAAGCCTACTTTTAGTGCAACCTGAGTCATCTGCTGGTTTACAGTCTTTTCTCGCTTTTTTTTTCCCAGCAGTTCTCAACAGAATCACAGCGTACTTCAGCTCTTTGAAGAGGGGTCAGTGTTCTAACAAGCAAGTAAAAAAGCTGGGCAAATTCCACCAGGTCTGGGCCAATTCTACCTCTTAATCTCTGACCATAACTTCCAAGATTTCAACTGCCACACCACCACAAACAAAATAATTCAGTGGTGTTCTGCCTCCATCTATGCCTGGCCTGGAACCAGCAGGTAAGCTTGTTGCCATTGGAATTGAAACAAGGATGGTACCATGAGTTAGAAGAAATGCTTTCAAAAACAAAAAACCAAAATGGAGTAAAATCAGGTGACTTGATCTATTCTCTAAAGAGAAGGGAGAAAAAACCCCAACTCTTGGCATCCAACAGTGCAATCAAGTATGTCTTCATCCCTTTTTAATGCTTTTCACTATAAAAATAGCTACCTGTCATAGAAGGGGGCTTTACAAAAACTGGTTACCCTGCAATATAGGACATTTAGTATGTCTCCAATACTGTTTTCCAGTGCTCACTCTCTGTCTCATCTCACACTCCCCACTAACTACATACACTTTCTTTCACTGCTTACACATGTGCTTTCATAAAAAATTAGTATCTCCAAACCCAAAATTTTATGTCCTCAAACCCAGGTCTTTTGTTCACTGTTCATTTCTGTATTAGTATCAGCTTAGTTACAGAAAATTCCAGAGCTGAGAAGGATTATGTTCAGCAGTGACCCAAACCAAAACTAGGACCCAGCTGTAGGTTAATAGCCCACATATTCCAATCTAAAATAATTTCTTATTAAGAGACCTGAAAAAAAAAAAACCAACAACCTAGCATATATCTTATTCTCACTGAAACTATGCAAAGAATTCCCACTGCTTCTTTAAAATAAATAAATATATAAGTTATACATGGCCTTCTAAGCAATGCAGTTGAGTTCCAATGTGAGAAGCCCAAGTCAAAACATAAGGCCAGTAACAGGCAATCGTTGGACCAATACCTTTTTTGTGCGCAGGTCCACAGCTACTGGGCTGGTTTGGTGTAACAGTGAAGGGGATGAAAAGGCAATCTCGCATACGTAAAATATTGGGGGATTCCCACGACAAAATTAAACACAACAAAGCCTGTAATGTGTCTCTAAACCACAACATTGCTCTTTTGGCCTTGGTGTTTTCAATGGTAACGTTGGCCAGCTGCACCTAACAACCTAAAATAGTTCTATTATAACCCAAGAGGGAACAACAAGCACCACTAATCAGGGATGAAAAATAGCTTTGAATTAGGTGAAGATCTCTCGCTTGCCAAACAGCGGAGAAACTCAGCTCCACTGGTCACTACAGAAGGCATCATACTCTTTGGGTGAGAGACTGTGGAGAAAAGCTAGTCTTTTAAAAATTGCCAGAAGATGTTCTTCAAAACAAACATGTATATAAAACTCCTATATGCCGAGCTATCTGGAGTTGCTTTAATAATTAAATACCCAACATGAAAGTGTCATCAGTTTGCTCCTTCTTCATCTTCTTCTTTTTTAATAACTGGGGTACCTAAGAGAAAAAAAAAATAAAAGAGGGGAAAAAAAGAAAATCTGCAAAGATTTACAAATAGATTATGCAGAGAAAGATACAGTTAATGCTGATATACCAGAAAGCTAGTATGGACTGTCGGAAAGAGTTGCATTTCCTGCCACTGCTTCTAACTGACATGAACATCTACACACCTGAACTGCTCTTAACTAGAAAACCCTTCAACTGATGAGATCTTTGGTTGGGTCACATGGAATAAAAATGATGCTAAAGTAGGATCTGCAAAGATCAACCTAACTTGGTCACTGGGAAATGTGCTGCTGGTTCAAATAACCCCCAACAGCACATCACCTCCCATCAACCTTGTGTTGCTGTTACCATGACATAAATGATCCTTCCTCAGTAGTACCTAACTAGGATGTCCTGACTACAAAATACAAATTATATTAACGTGGATCCAAGAAGCGACGTGGTCACATCTCTTAAGGCTAATTTGGATGTCATGGAACAAAGTTGCATTGCACAGTAGCATCATAGTTTGTATCTACTCCTTGGGTACTTAAAAAAAAAAACCCAAACCATAAAAATAACTTTTTAACTGCCATATTGAGCAAAGGGTACCTGAGAGTGTGGCAACCTGCTGTGTTCACACCACCTCACAGTGATGTGTCAGTGAATTTAAAATAACCTGAAATGCTGGCAGCCCCCCCAAAAAAGATTTATCAAGTTATACATTTTCTCCACAGTAGCAAGCCTCAACAGTATAGATAAGGTCACAGCAATCTGAAATAGCACAATTAAATGCATGCCCAAATAACTAGTACAAGAACAGCAGGGGCCTAAAGGTATGTGTTCATTCACCTGGGTAATGGGAACTGGGTCACACTGATGCTTTGCTCAGCCTGAGGCAGAGACTTGAGCTGTAGGGACGGCCCTTTGCTTACTGTATGACTGAGGTGCTGCCTTTCTATTTTCACAGGTAGGAAACAGAAAATTTAGGCACCTAACTGCTGAGCAGGGTTCCTGGCACAGGAACTAGCTGAAGGGAGAGATCTACCTGCTGAAAGAGACCCTTGGTGTTTATTTCTTCGTCTAGCACATCTTCAACCATTTTGATAATTTTGAGGTCCCTATATTAGTCATCTCACATATAGTATATAGGTATAATGTAACTGCCCTGGGACAGTGTAGCAGCAAGAACCTTATAGCCACATACAGCATTGTGACTTCTCTTTTGCTCAATATTCAAGTGTTTGTGGTTGCTGTTCTTAAATATCACCCTCTTTCTATGTTACAGAGAAAATGTACCTGCCTAATTCAGAGCTGTCCAACACTCCTGTCTGCAGGGTCTAACCTTATACTAACATGGTTACTCTTTGCCCATACAGATACTTGCCCAATTCCATTTTTTGTTTCACTCTCGAAATGAAGAACTCTTAGTACTCCAGTTGATCTTGTTGTGCTTTCCCATCCATTGCTCCCTGTACTGATGCTGTCCTCGTGTCGCCATCCCTGCAACTCCTACCTTCCCTGCTGCTGCTCTGACTCTTTATTAGTGTTACCCATCCTGCTTTAAACAGCAGGTAACAGTCAACAGCTAGTATCTCCATGAACAGAAATTAAAATATTTTAAAATAGATTTTTAAAATTGTCTCACTTTTGAAAGTAGGACACTGTTTAATATACTTTCATGTCAGTGACAAAAAGGGGAGGACAGTGACAGGAGGAAAGTATTCATTTAGGAAACTTGCATAAAATTTTGAAAACCTTCCTCTGCCCTAGAAGCACAACAGAATATATCCCTGTCTAGCCCCATTTCCCCATATCACCCTTTTTGTTTGAGAAAAACTGTAAATCAAATTTGCTGGGAAGACTGTAATTCAAGGTGGCAGATGAAAGCCTTGTTAAGTTATTTAATGCTAAACACTTTATATAGTTACATAAGTCAACACGTGAACTCCACAAGAGAACTCCAAACCAGTATGTTTCAGTTCCCTATTAGGTATGCGCTAAAACTATTTGATGGGCTAACTTCAAGAGTAAAGCCCAACAACAGTGGGCTGCACCACCATTTGCACTTAATACTCCAAAACCTGTCAAACACTTTTAGAAGATCCTACTTCTGAATAACTCCAAAGACAGGAGGAAGGATTACAACATGAACACACAGATTAATTTCTGAGGTTATACTTAATTTCCCTGTGGTTGTTGTTATATTAAGCTGTTAACTCACACCAATTGCCTCATGGCCCAAACTCACCATCCAGCTTTCTCAGCTTGGGTACCCGTTTGGTTGCTTCTTCAAACCAACTGTTCTGATCAGAGGTGTACTTCTCTTGCAGTGGATTGCCTGTAAACACCAGATCCTCTAGCAATGGCAGCTCTGCCAGTCTCACAAACTCTGCTGCAACCACAAAGGTGAAAACACCAACCAGATTGTGGAACATGGCAAGTACCTCTGCACCAAACCTCCCTTTCAACCTCAGTGCAAATATAACTAGCATGGATACAAATGGGTGGGGAATGCTTGGGCTTCAATTGGTATCAGGTCAAAGAAGAGGTTTGCATTTTAAAAGAAGTCTGAGGAAGACGATTCAAAGAACAAACTTGATTGGTCTTAGAAGCTAAATTCAATATTTTAACTATTTTTACTCTCTTGCATGAGTAGATATTTAGGGATTCAGCACGTGTCTGCACCTCACTGCATCTCAGTGAGACTTAAAGCCCTGCAACATACTGAACTATTTCTTACTTGCTGACTTAACTCATGCATTCACCATACTACAGGAGTTACAGAATAGAGAGGTGTGGCTTACCCCAGTCTTTCACCAAATTATTTGACATATAAAGAACCTTCAGCTTCTTCATTACACGGATACCCCTCAGTTTCTCAATGAAGTTGTACGAGATCCACAGCTCCTCTAGAGTATCTGCAACTGCCTCCTGGAAAATGACAGGACTACTCAGGTAAGAGGAAGTTTATCTTCCTTTTTCTTCAGACACTCTCTTCATCCCCTACAGGTCACCTCCTGTGAGAAAATACTAAGGTATATTGGTCCTTATTTTCAGGTCCCTAATTATGCATGATGAATACTTACGGGAATGAGCAACTTACTTCAGAGGAAATGATCTGAAATACATTTAGTAGGACAGAAATCACAGTATGAGAACAAGATAAAGAATAGCTGACTGGAGTAGTTGTTCTTAAGGCGTAGGGACAGAGGAAACAAATTTGGCTGCTTGGCACTGCAAGTATACATGAAGTGAATGCAATTCAACAACTGCTTTAGAGGGGGGTTTCTACAATGTGAGGGAATGATTCATTTCAGGTGTGTGTATATTTGTACCTGTTGACCAGAAGTTGCTTTTCTGCTTCTCTCGTAAGAGAGGGATTTTAAAGCAGCCATTACATGTTGACTCTGAATTTCACACTACAAAGCTACAGTATCTCTGAAGGCAGGAATAGCTTTGAAGAGAAACATTCTGCAGGAGAAACATACAGTATCTCTTCAGCTAGAAAAGAATCTCTATGCTCGTGTAAAAACGGTTGTTTGGAAAAAAAAAAAAAAAAAAAAAAAAAAAAAAAAAAAAAAAGTTCATCTGCCCTTAATTTAAATGTAACAAAATTTATTGCATTTTTTTCCCTACCTGGTCCTGCCACCATCTTCTCCCCTAAAGTCATATTGCTGCGGGTGGGTGCCAGTTAACATGAAAAGGACAGACTCTCATGAAGTGTGTGTTCATAGGACTGCCAATATATGCAGTAAATAAGCAGTCTAAGTATCTTCAGGTGAAAAATTCCTCCTGCAAAAAGCCTGTAGGAATTATTTTCATGTAAAGCCAGTGGAATTACAGGCAGACAGCCATTTTCCAATAAAAGTTATGTTCAGCTTTATCAAAGACAACAAAATCCCTCTTTCTAAAATACTTTTATGTAGTAAATTAGCCCTGAAGAATCTCTGAAGAGTGTTTGAACAAGAAAAAGACAGAATGACTATCTGAAAATTTATGTGAAAAAGCAAGAACAGATCATAGTGAAAGGAGAAAATAAATGATATGGGGAACAACGTAAATTCAGCAAAAACTTTTATGAACACAGGGCAATTATCCCATGTTCTAGACAGCGCTTCATTTTGTTAGCAAAGAATTGACACTGAGAAGCGCATACCAATCCATTCAAATTCTTTATGTTATTTCTTCCCAAAGACAGAATCTTCAAATTTTCTGTAATAAATAAAAGAAAATTTATTGTTAGTAAATGGTGGTTTTTTTCTAAATATAAAAAGATGCTCTGAGTCCACTTTCAAATAAACTGCACTTTGAACAAGCTGTTTTAAGAAAATGGGAAGTAACAGAAATAAAACCTCCTGACCTATACAGGTAGTCAGGAGCGGATGCAGTGGATAGTTCAGAAACATGCTCATGCATGCAAAGCTACTCTTGTGTAGGTTACCTGGTTGAAATTCAGCCCAGATAAATACTCACCTTGCACCTGAACTCTAACTGCTAACTTGCTAGTTTTAATCTTACATAGTTCATACCCCTTCTTCTCCAGGCAAAAGTTGTTCCAATCTTATCTTAAGGGAGCAGATTTTATTTCTATAGTAGAGGAAGCATTTAAAGCTGCCTTACAGAAGTCTGATAAGAGACATTTCAGCTTCATCTAGCACCCAAACAAACCTCCTTTCCAAGTGAGCTGCTCTTGCTGGGATTTAGTGTGATACAAGTGTAACTCCAAGCTATCACAAAATAGCAGTCTTTTTGTATAACTCAATTTTTCCACACAAGCTTTCTTGCAGGTGTAAGTAAGCAAACTGTGTTGCAGGACGCAGCTGGGTTAACTTTGGATCTATACCTTTCATGAATGTTCTAACACTGCTTCTTAACTGCATGAAGGATGAAATACTTCATTGTCTTGTTTTGCTCTTGTATGCATAATGATTAAGAACACATAGTGCAATATCTAATGGCAAGACCAATGAAAGTTCCAGCCAAGTATCAACAGATACTCCACAGACAGCATGTGCAGTGGCTGATTGCTGCAGATGAAGATTCAAGGCTGATCTAGAATAGAGAGTTGTAGGTTCGGCCTCAAGAAATGCAGGGATGAAACCACACCTGGCAAATATTCTAAACCAAAACCTGTTTCTAACTGCTGTTACTGGTTTTTGTGAATCTCGTTCTGAGAAATTTGGTATTTTAAAGGAAGAAAGACCTCCCTCATAGAAGACTTAGACTCTCTAAAACACAAAACTAACACTTGCTGCTGTCATCTAAAACATCTTCCTCATACATACAAATACAGGGATGTGATCCTTTACACAGAATTATCTACTTTACATAACTAGAGTATCAGGTACATACATTAACAGTAATCTTTTCCATCTGAAAAGAGTATAGATGCTTAAAAAGATTTTTCAGCTTCCTCTCTGCAACAGCAAAAAGCAAATATGTAATAATTACTGGCTGGTTTTCATAGCTATAAGCACTGCTTTCTCTCCCTTTCACACAGGCTGATAAAAGATGGTGAGTTCCTCATATTCTGCACTTTTAAGAGACAGACAACATAGTTCTAGTTTGTCTGGCTTTAGAATCAAGTATTTAGTACAGGCTGCATGTTTTCATTCTATGTTTTATTCATATAAATATAAATATTTAAGGCACTTCAAAGTCTTTTAATGTTTTATTCCACTACAAATTTCATTGGTTTCGCTTATACATAACTGCCTAATTATTTTTTGCTCATGACAGTTACTCAAGTCGAAATACTACAATACAGTTATTTGGAAAGAATATTGGAATATTTTTCCCTGATTAGTATTTGCAAATTTGGTGAAGTCTGAGCATATTATGAAAACTAGTTAGGTTCATCAAGCTCCTTGACAGCCCCATTGGTGTGTAGCTGGAGAGGATGGGATTCCAGGCTCCTTCTCTGTCCACCTGGCAATTTGGTAGGGACAGAAAAGCATGGAAGCTCCAGCCCAAAACCTGCAGCTCTTTGCCTGCCTCGTGCCACAGAGTCAAAGTCTCAGCGACAAACCATTAAAACTTCTGTCCCAAAGTCAGTAAGCCAATGAGTTTTAAGACATCATAGAGAACTGCCCATGAAATCAAAGTTCAGTTCCACTTCTAGACAGATGGCAGGTTCAAGTGTGAACATAATCAAACCAAGTATATCCAATCCTCTGCAAAGTGGAATGACATTTTTCCATCCAAGTCTACAACACTCCAGCCTCACTCCAACCAATACCACAATTACAGATTGTTGAACTGCGGACTATCTCCATCATGAGCATGGAAATCGGTCTTTAAATAACTCTAGAGCTGACTAGGTTTTTAATATCGCGATTCAGGCCCACTAGAAGTTACAAAGGTGCTTTCTGGATAGATTTTTTTAAAAAAACTTTCACAGTGAGACAACTGCCAAGGCTAGCACACAGGAAAATGTACTTTAATACACTGTTATTGTCAAACATGCTTTCTCCATTAAGACTGAGAATTTAAATGTTACTTGTAATTTTCTAAGAGAAAGGAATTGAAAAGGATAAAAAGAGGTATAAAACTGGACACATATAACAAATTATGGTGAATGTCCCATCCAGGCAACTGAAAACAAACATGATCAATCACTGGCTTGTCACTTACTTAGGCTGTTCAAGTTGGCGATTCTTTCAATGCGGTTTGTAGACAGCGATAATTTCCTTTAAAAGGAAGAATAATCAATTCACAGTATACAAGGGATCACTGTATCAGAAGAGTTCCATGCCCAAACAACACTGCATTAGAAATAATTACCTAGGCCTTCTCTCATTAGATGATGAACTAACAACAGTGTCAAAATACCCTCAAACCATCAAGACTTCTGCAACTTTATTTAACTTGCGCGAAAGTGAGTTAGTTATGTGACACACCAGATGATCTTTTTTATGCCTAGCCTTATCAAATGCAGCAACATTTATTTCTGAAATAGCTCTAATCTCTTTCTGAAAGCCGTGCTTAAGTTTCCTTTTTTTTACTGCATAAATTTTGGAATGGATCATAAGTGTGCCATTTAGCTGACAGACTCCAGAATGGACCTGTAATTATATATTAATAAACAGTATATAATTTTTCTGAGGACGAATATCAATACAGAATCTACTCTAATACCTTCTCGGTGTCTTTAAGTGACAGGGACCTTTGAAATTAAAAGAGACACTGTGTGTGGAAAGAGAAGCTCAGATGAGAAAAAAGAAGAGAAAGCTGCTGCTTTGAAGGCCACACTTAAACACAGCAAATACATATTTGCACAATGGACAGCAGAAAACCTGAAAATTAATAAAGAGAATAAAGTGTTTGGTTTCTGATTTGTTTTTAACTGAACTTACTCGCAGTTAACAAGCGTAGAGAGAGATTCATCCATCGTTTCAACAGGAGGAATCTGACCGTACAGTTTCACCTCCTTTGCCTCTGAAGCCTTCTGGCCATTTTTTTCTTCCTTAAGAAAAAAGAAGGTGAAGGAGAGGCTCACTTCTACATGCAATTACTAAAAATTACTGTAGAAGTAATTTCAATATACTACTAAAAGATGTTACTGAAAAGTAAGAGCATTTTGAACACTGTTTATCAAGACTCTTGTTAGTATAATAAGGGAAGACTAGCTTATTTTCAAGACATGAAAAGAACTTATACATTACACATGCTTTTTTTTTGAAAAAAAGTTGTGTTACTCTTGAGGAATTTAATTAACAGTTCCTCTGCCATAAAGAAATGGAGAATAGATGGAGTTTTAAAATTCTGATTAAAGGTAGCTCCATGGACATTGACATACAGGAGGCTCAGTTAGGGTCAATTTATAGCAGAAGCCAATTCTTAAAAGCTCTGACAAGAAAATCTCCTTCTCACTTCACCCAGAAAACTCAGAACTCATGCCTAACTCACAACACAAACTGAACACAGGAGAGTGCGTTTTGGGGGAGAACCTCAATAGATTCACAGAGTTATGAATCTAACAAAACCAACAAAAAAAAATAAAAAAAATCCAACCACAAAACCAAACCAAAACAAAAAACCAAAACCAAACAACAACAACAACAAAAAAAACCAAAACAAAACAAAAAACAAACAAACAAACAAAAAAAAACCAAAAAAAACAAACCACAAAAAAAGCCGTATATTCTAATTAGCTATTAAAACAAGAGTGGAGGGAGATTTCACATCAAAGTATATAGTAAATGACAAATTTTCTATTTAAAACCTAGGTTGATTATTTTCCAGATTAAATACTATAAAGTTCAGACCATTAGAAAAAATAGCATAACTTAAGCATTTGGGTTTATGTAAAAATATAGTCTATTAAATCTTTTAAAATTCTGAAGCAGTGGTATTTATTGACTAAACACTTGGAACAAGTATCTGTTTAGGTAGTACCACCAGTTTTGACAGCTGCCTCCCTGGCAGCACAAAGGGAGCATTTTGTGAATTCACTCAGTGTTCAGTGAGAGAACTGGAGGTCCGTTAACAAAGGAGAAACCTATTCTGCGCTTTCAGAACAAGGGCTCTTGTTTTTTCCCCCATTTTTATGCAGCTACTGAAAAGTGAGATAGTTGAGGTCTGGTCTGGTCCATACAGCTACTTTGTTATCAAATGAGCTGCAACCCAGAAGACTTTAAGAAACCCACAGCACAAGATCAGGTTTTGAAAACATTATTTTCTCTGTGTACCCAAAATACTTCAGGCAACTTAATTTAATTAAAAAAAAAAAAAAGCACATTACCTTGTACATTTACTTATATCCTAGTATCTGTCTGAATTCAGTATGATAATACTTAACTCATAATTAGTGATGTAGCAAATAAGCATGTCAGATGTTCTACTAGAATATGGTGAATGTGTTCAATCTAAGTTGCTATATAAATGTGAATCTTCTGTTTTCTTTTCTAAGAACAACACCATATCTATTTGCATCTATACTCAGTTTATAATTATCTGTTTAAATCAACAAATAAAAATACATTTTTTCTTAAAAATGTGAACAGCAGAGAGCTTCTGATACAGAATGTAACAGGCAGTGAGCACCCTCAGGAAGAAAATTCATCCCGATTGCCACACACTTCTGGAAAAAAGGTCAGTTGAACAACCACAGAAAGCCACAGAGAAACCACAGGTAGAACAGACACTTTTTGAACAACAGGTTATGTATTTGCTAAGTTAAAGTTCTTTTGCTTTAACTAATGTCACCCTGGCTGTAGGGCATAGGTAAACCTTTATGCCAAAGGGAAGAAAAACATCTGGAATGCAACACACCACCAGATCCAACTTTACAAGTCACATGGGCCCAGATTAGGACTCGTGAAAGGAGGATTTAGACCCACCCCCAATAACATGATCAGAAGAGCAAATTCAGCACTTCATGCTGAACATTAATGGAAACTCACTGACACAGGTCAATTATCTCTAAGAGACATGTGACAGAAGAGCAAACGGAAAACAAATCTTTAATAGGAAACATGGAGTTGAGGTTTTGGAGGGCAGCAGAAGTGAGGGAGGAAAAGGAAAATTTTTTAATACTCAGTTCATGCCTCTAGTAATGCTAATATCTGCAAGTTGCTGCATTCTAGTTCTTATTAGGAAAGAAGGAGCAAAGTTTGTGAGATACCAAAGCAACTGGGGAAAAAAAAAAAAAAAAAAAAAAAGATTAAATACTGAAGGTACTTAACAATGATAAAGTTCAAAAAGGACATAATCTTCAATTACAGACCAATACCTTGAGTGGATAATACAGATCTTCTGGCTTTCAACTGTACCAGCCCACACTGCCTCACATCCAGATATTCTACACCAGCTGATAAGACTTGCTTGTTCTAGTAGCTGGCCACAATTAGTGGGAAAGTGCACTTATACTGAACGACACACCTGTGCCCTAATCTAAGATTCACTAAGCTTGGGGAAAGATTTTCACTGGTTTTACTGGGCTGTGCACCTGATCCCAGAGCATCCTATATCATCATTTGAAATTACATGCACATCCTTGCCAACAGACAGCTTTCTAGAGGGCTCCGAGACCAGGTCAGTCACTGCTTCAAATGACTGTATTAACGCAATGCTTTAAGAAGAAAACCAAACAAGAAATTTATTTGGGGTTAAACTTCACATGATATGAGGGGCGATATGTTAAAAGACCATGGTAGAAGCTTCACTGACTTCAGTACAGGGAGAATTTCATACTTGTTTATTCTGTGGGAAGGACTACGCTCAGGTAAAATGAACAGAACATAATTAAAACATAAGACATCCCCGACTTCAAAGCTCTCTGTAGCCTCAGGTCTTATTTCAATACGTATTCAGCAGAACAAGGCAGGAAAGCAAACCATACTCATCTTTACCAGCCATATCACTTTAACAAGAACACACAGAAAGGCCAACAGAATGTATTATGTATCAATAGTAACAATAAAATTTTTACTTTGTAGATTTTTTTATTTGTAAAATTTTTGCTTTTGTTTCAAGCAAACATATTTCTTACAATAAGCTTAAAAAATAAATTTAGCTAAATATCGTCAAAAGCCATGCCACAGTGTACTGCAAAGCAGCTAGATTCTGTTCTAGTACGTACCCATTTGGCCAGAGCTTCCTTGATAGTTGTTGCTTTTGCCTAAAAATGAAAGAAATTTAAAGAATTTTCATTGCAAATTTCTAATTGGCTTGTTCACTGCAAACCTATCTCCTCTCCCGTCTCTCTCCCTATCCTGCTTGTCTACCCCCTTCTACCACTTTGCCATATTATCTTCTTCCAAAGGAGTCTAAGAAGCTGGAACCCCTGTTTCTGGAGTACTTGGTAGCATTTTCAGAAGCAATCAATTGGCTTCACTTGAGGTCGTTATCTTCCTGAGCTTACTCTCTACCCTGTGTGGAGCATGGGCTTGACACACTGCTTGTTAGCTTTGATTGTGAAATTCACTTCAATTCAAAGGCATAAGAAGTTACTGCACTGAAAAATGTGGTCTAATGCTCTTAAAAACTGCACATTTTCTATTATTGTGCAGCAGCAACTTCCTGTCTGAAAGTAACTCTGTGAGTAGACAGAATGATAAAGCCTCTTCAGATTCATTGAGGAAAAAAAAAGGTACATCTTGCCAAAAATCAAGAACAATAGGTATTGCTTATATTGATTTTTCTCCAATCGTTTTATGTCGAGTCACATCATGCAATGTGAAAACATGTGTTATTCAGTCAGGAAAAACCTGAGAGCTGCTGCACAAGACTTAAGGATTGACCCACTGACCAACTTTCTGTTGTCACTAGCTCCAAATCTACTGCCTTACATCAGAATCTTATTAAAACCCAGTGACAATATCCAAGTATATAGTAGTATATAGAGAAATCGTGATGTACCCTAAGCATTATACATTTTCCAAGATGCCTTCTAGGTTAAAAAGGTTCCAGAAACCATCTTTCACAAAAACTGACCAACATCCTCCTTTCTGCAAAAACAGGACTCTATTTTGGGCATCTCTATTGCTCTTCAGTTTAGCATTACCATATGGGGATAGAAGCAGCCTTTCAAGTAATCAGGTGTTTAAAAAATGATTGTAAAAGTTTAAACCAACAAACTAACTTCCAACCAAAATCTTACAGGCAATCACTGTTGTCATACAGCTTTAGTTTTGGGTTCTTTACTCCAAACCCCTGGGAACTCTGGACCCAACAGGGTAAGACAACAGTTGAGGCAGCCCCATGTTACAGCAGCCAGTCCTGTAGTCAGCATTCAGGTACGTGATTTCAGTCACTCACATTAAGGACAAAACCAGATTTATACAATCAGTGCCTGCTTCTGTTTCAAACTCGTGCCTGAAACAGGATTGAATGTTAAAGCTAGTAATTCACATGGGCATAAGGGGCAGCTTCTTCCCTGACCTCTGCTGCCTGTCCCTCCCCCTCGAACATCCGATTTGGTGGAAATATGAAAATCAGCATAGTGGGTTAGCAAAAGAACACGTATCAGGGATTTTGTTTTGGTCTTTGAAGTGCTCTTGGAATTTTTGTAGATAAATCATAGTATCTTCTGCCAAGGGAGATTACTTAAAGGAAAGCTCCCCCAAGAAGCCCATTTTCAGGGTTTCTCTATCTGCATATTGCATGATTTCCTAGATCAAAGAAAAGTCATATTGCTTAGAGTATTCAAAATGCTAAATGATTAAAAGCTGAAATTGTCACCCTGAAAAGCCACCATCGACATTGCAAGAACAAGAAACATAGTACCTTAAGGGGAAAAGACCCCATCCCTGTACATATAAAAATTGTAACAAAAGAACAACTTTTTCCCCCTAAAAGATGGCTGTTGGAACCAGTATTTATAAAACTCAGACCCCCCCAAGTAAAACATTGACACTTTGCCTTAATTTGCAAACATTTATTTTGTCAAGTACAGTAAGTCATAATTGCACAGCAACAGACACCAGGCTGATTGCTGTAGTAATCGCAGATACAGCTGCGATTTATAGGTTTATATAGGATGGCAGCCCAGGCTCCTCACAACCCGAACCTATCCCTGACATCCCCCTTTTCCAAGGCACAGTAACAGGCCCCCCGGCCGGCCTTCGCCAGGGCCCCGAGCCCCGGGCTGCCTCCTGCCCAGCTTCTGCCGCCCCCGCCACGCAAAACCGGCTCGGAGGAA